>JAVDBV010048511.1:0-18379 GCA_032619315.1 Piper longum | reverse complement strand
GAGATATGGTGGTGATTATGATTTGAGCCCGATTAGCTATAGTACTGGCATGTTACCATCGAGTATCTTTTCTTCATGTTCATGTATATTTCTGGGATTATGGTTAGCCCTATTAATCATACTTCAGTATGATTAGGTTGGTGTCGAGAAGTTTATGATTTTGTGATGAACTTTCCTGTGGATGATGAGTCATCTATTTCCTAGTTTGGAAAATTATTTTCCATAGTTATTTTTGAATCGGTAATCTTTGATTACAGATGTATGTTTTTTATATAGATTCGTGTTGTTGGTTTGGTTGGAGAGACCTAGGATCTAGAATGACTCATTGGATTGCTGACTTGGTTGTTGGTGTGTGTGGTTTGCTTATGTTGATGTGGGGTCAGCGTGTAAAACCCGTGACTCGAGTCAGGGTTTTATTACAGCAAACCAATCGGTTCAACCGTCGGTTCGAGTCGAGTCAGTTCATAGACCGCATGTTGAGTCGTGACCAGCAGTGAGTTATGAGCGATGAGTGTCACGAATACTTGAATATATGATGATAACGTCGAAGAGATGATGTGAGATGAGTTCTCAGAATATACGAAAGTATGTAGTAATTTTTCTTTTTATTGACTTGATCGTAGAAATAGTTTTAGGCCGATTATCGTATTAGGACACATATTGGGTAGTTAGGGTGGGTTATTAGTTATAGATCATGTCATTTGGATGTTGTGATGGTTGTTTTTATTTTATGGGATTTTCCCTATTTTTCTGTATTTTGTTAGGATTTATTACGAGTTAGTTATTATTTTAACTCGACTAGGAATCGAGTCAATACTTATTTACGAGATTGCCATCGTGGTGTTTTTTCTCCTCAAACCCGACACTTCTCTCCACCCCTTACCAAACCCTTGCCGCCGCCCTTGGTCGCCGTCATCGTCGAGCACCACTCCGCTGCCGATCGACGCCGCCCGGCTCCGCCTTACGACCACAGTGCCGCCCCGACCAACCCCGGCCGCGATTAGGCCGCCACGACACTGGATTCACCCCGCGACGCCGCCACCATCCCTTGTCGATTCGCCACCACCCGGGCCGTACCGCCGCTGCTGCAACGTCGAAGACCACTTCCTTGACCTCCCCGATGTTTCCCTTCTACCCAGCACCGCCGCCGAGGCCGGGCGTGGGCCCGATTGGAGCGACCCGCCACACCGGCCAGATTCGGTGCCGCCGCCGATGGCCATCACCGTCGTGGTCGGCTGTGTTGTCACCACTATTGGGTTGGGCTTGTCGAGATGAAGCCGATCATTACCCCTGATTGCCCCATCGTGACAGTCGTCGAAAAATTGCCGGGACTCGCCGGAAAATTGTCGGAACCCGCAGGAAAACCGCCAAAACTTGTCGGAAAATCGGAATTGCCTGTTTTTCCGCTGAGTTCATCCAATTGATCCTGATCAAACTTCAGATGCTGCTGAGCACCGAATTCGAGCTCCGACACGCACGACAAAACCTTAGCCGTCGCCAATCGTTGACGACGCACTGAGGTATAATTTATTTTAATCTAATTATTTAGAATTAATGATTATTAGCTCAACCTGCTAGGATATTATGACTGGATGATTCGTCTGCTATGTGTTTTTATGTTAATAAAAATATGGATGCATGTGACTGTGATATTAAAATAAATGCTAAGTGATTAATTAGGTCGACTAAATAAGTATTATAATCTAATGCAACATAGAGTAGGAGAACGATCTTGATTATTATTGATGCGTTGATTGATGCATGGTTGATGTGTGTATGTTATACGATGTGTGATGCATCATGAACGGGCGTTAGTTTTTAGTTTTGATGTGTAGGTATAGAGTAAGAGCTTGCCACCTAGACGCGTAACCACGCTTGGAGCTTCTACCAGGTCCGTTTAGGACTCGTCTCTATTTTTATGCTGATCTATCATGTTTTGTTTAGAACAGGAAAGAGGACGTGTTGAGTGGTACTTTATTGGATCCCACTCTACACGGGCCATTTAGCCGATCACATTTCCAGATTAATAACCCTCGAGGATGAGATCCCTCGAGTATGTTTTCAAAATTCAGATCCAGCTCACGATGCCTTCAGGCCTATTTTATTAAATTCCTTACTCAGGCCTATATATATGTAGTTTTCGTGCTTTCAGTGAGATGTGTGATAGGGGAATTCGACGACTGCGCTACTCGAGAAGGCACTGGTCAGTCAAAGCGGGCTTGGGTACTGTTAAGTACAACGCATATCTAAACTTGTGGTTCAAAGGGTACTGAACGCGACTTCCTGAAAGTACTCGGCCTTCGTGCTCAAGGCCAGGAGTAATATGGAGGAAGTAGAGGGCTGAGATGAACGAGAATGAAATTTGATGCAAGACGCAATAGATGAAATGGCCGAGGCAAGAGAATGATATGGAAAGGGGACGTTGTTGGCTCGAGAGCGACGACTCCCATTAGTGCCCTTGTGAGAGTTTCTTGAGGAAGTATATGGTTTTCATTCAATAGGAGGGTTAGCTCTCCTGTGCCAGTTTGATATTAGTTATTTTCCAGGCCAGTAACACTCATGACTGATGGTTTTCTTATATATATGTAGGCGAGGATCACGATGATTGAAAGCTGCTGTCGAGACTGCGGAGGAGCAGCACAGAGTCGCGCATACATGTACCCGCCGTGTGTATTGTGTAATGATTATGTGCTAGTGTTTTGTGAATGGAGATTTATTGTGTTACGTTTTGATATTCTGCTTATGAAGTAAATAGACAAATATGAATTAAGAAGGAGCCTTGGAGCTCAGTTGTGGCTTAGGTGAAAGTGAAAGTAATGATGATTGTGTCTGATTATTGATCGTTATGTTTTACACCTTTTTGAAAGTATTTGTATATATCCTTGTTGTGGACAGGTTGGCCCTTATTGCACTTTTATGGGAAACTCTATCCGTTTTTCTATAGAAATAAATATTTTTCTTTGGATTTCTCGTTTACTGCGTTCGTTCTGTTTTGTTTGCATATCATGGCATGCATGTAGGACCACATTAGAACCCAAGCATATCATCCATGCCTTGAATGTTTGCATCTCTGTCTTAAGACGCCGAGGGTAGATCCAAGTCGGCTTAACCAAATCCAGTAGATTAGCGAACGGTTCAGTTGCCGGTAACACTTTCGGGTCGGTTCGCGGGTGAGCCGGATCGGGGTGTTACACTGTGGGCCATGTAATATAAATATTATGTAGGGCTAGTGAGTCAATATGATTACCCATGTGAGGCCAGTAGGCCGTATAATGAAAATAGTATTCTAGGCTAGTGAGCCACTTTGAATTCATGTATAAGAGCCTGCAGGCCTTGAAATACAAAGTTGCTCTATCTTAGAATGTTTGAAAAATTATTATGAATAACTTGTGGTTGAACCATTTTGCAAATGGCATACTCCAGGGCACGCAAGTCTAATGACCATTTCGTGCAGGAATTTTCCAAGCCCAAGAGCTCTAGAACTAAAAGATAAAATTAATACAAGTAAGCTACACCATGTTATCTATGTAGGTACCCAGAGTGAAGGAGAAAAATGGGTTCAAAGAGTTTCTAGGCTTCGTTTTCAAAGTTGGAGGACCCATGTGAAGACCCAGCAAACCAATAGCTTGTAGAATATGAATATTGGTGTAAATGATCCGTGTTGTGAGGTGATCAAGTTGGAACACCTCTTTGATGTTTCTGTGTGTGAAATATGTAAAAAGTGAATATCTATGTGTGGATTTTATAAATTATGTAGTTATATAGGTTTGTAAAATTTTTTACACATAGTAGTTACAAAGTAGACTTTGTCGGATTTTTCCTAGGATTTAAAACCTCCTCTATAATTTGGACTCATTTATGAGGTCTTATTTACATGAACCCAACCTTAGGTGTTTGTGCACGTTTTTGGTGTGATCCTATATGTTTTCATTGCGCATTATATTCCCTTGAGCCTTCTGTCTTTTGACACCTCAAATAGTTGGGTCTATCATGTGGGTCCGCTTTACATTTAAATTGAGCAAGAGTACCTGTCCATGATTTAACGCTTTGATTTGGTTCACGCTACAAACCAAATTGAGGCGTTAGATGGACTTCATAGTGTTGTAGTGAATATCAGCTAGGCCCTATTGGTCATATTACTTGCATGTTACTGTTAGCTATTATTTGATCCATGTGTATAGATTATTAACTATTATGATTAGGCCCTATTGGCTCTTCCTTATGATCAGTGTGTTACAAAGGAGTTGATGTTTCTTTCGAGTTTTTCGTGGAAAATAATTTTATTTATTTGCCAGTATTGAGATTTTTCCTATTAGGTATTTGGGACTCATTTAAACCCTGTTTTTGTATATTATGCAGGTAAGCCACGCAGATTACGAGGACCCTGGTGGATGATGGGTTGACGTTTTGGTGTTGTGATCTTTTGGTTGTTGTGTTGTGTCCCTTGGGGTCCTTGTTATATGTTGGATTTGTATTTGACTCTTTTGTGTCGATGTCTAGAGACTATGGTTCATGTGGTGTGATCATGTGGTCATGTGCCCTTCAAACTTATGTTGTGACCCATGTGGTCTTGTACCTCGTGATATGATACTATGATTGTTTGCTAGCCTTTGTGTGCCTAATTATATTTTCTCTATTTTATAGACGGAATACTCTATGGTACATAGGCTAATATGTTTTGTGCAGGTTATTTAAGCCCCAAAGTCTTGAAACTAATGGTAAATAAATATCAAGGTATGTGAAACCATGTTACTTTTGGAGGTACATGGAGTGAACAATGAACTTGGGTTGGAGGAGCTTTGTGATTATTGTAATCGCAGGAGAAAGGGCCCATGTGAAGACTAGGCAACACACCTTGATGAATGTAATGTGATGAAAATGATCTAGAAATGTGGTGTAATGCGTTGGAAATATTTCTGTGAATGATAAATGATATAATGAAATATTTGTGAGATAATTATGCAATTAAATGATAACTATTTACAGGGACTTTGTTAAATTTTCTCCACAAACTTAGTCTCCTTTATAAATTCAACTTATCTATGATGCCATACTTGCATGAGTCAAACTACAGGTGTCTTGCGTGCATTGTGATGTTGTCTGCGCATTAGATTCCCTTGGGTTCTGTATTTTATAAACTTGAGTGTTTAGGTCCTTTTTGTGCCAATTCTCCATTTAATGAGTTATGAATTAGTATCTCAAAATTTATTAATTCGATTTGGTTCACTCCACTAGCCGAATTGCGGTGTTACACTCAGTCTTTTCACAAACAATATAAAAAAATCTTTAACTTATCAAATTAAATTTCATATGTGCCATCCACTCATCCTTGTGAGCAGTTATTTGAGTTTGCATCAAAACTCTTAGGACATGTGCAACTGGGCAATCACACAACCTACAATTTACCTTCCCACATTATGATCATAAGCGCTGCATGTACATTAGTCTCCCAACTTTACCATTGGCTTAAGATGGATGTTAGAAGATTTATCGGTATGACATGTGAGTTTAACTGATCCCAAATTATTTATAGTTAAGTTGAGGCCCCACCATTGTTTGGATTAACCATTTGTGAAAACATATAAACACCAAAATGCTTTGGTTTTCATTTCACTATCTATCTCACTTAATTGTATTAAGTTTCTTCCACATATCAAAGGTTTAAATCACGATTAGATTAATCGATTCGGCATATAGAAACATTGAAGGAATCATTAAGTTTCCAAAATAGCGCCTAAGCATACCTGAGTTATTGCTTTTTCAAGCTTCTAGTTGTCTCATCAATGATTCCTTCATGTTTGAGCAGTAAAACAAGTACTACACATTACTACCCAAACTAGTATACATGTGTGTGTGTGTACATGACATGCTATGAACACCATCCATCAACTAACTATGATAATTTATTCATCCATCATACATAATCACACCATTGCATCATTAATAACATTAAACAAACTCAATCAAAGTATTAAATATCATTAATCATCAATTAAATATCAAAACAAAAAATTCTTCGTGGCGCCTAAATGCCTAGACGCTATGATTCAAGGTGCCTACACATTCAGGTCTCATCCAGCAAACATGTTTTATATAATATATGGCATCCAGGCATGTTATTTTTGTTAGGCTTATCCCATATCGGTCGTGGATGATTTTGGTGATTTGTATATAGAATAATGGGAAAACCTTATTCTTTGAGTTAACTTTTAGATTAAGAGAAGCTTCCGACACTTATTACAAGTCCCTTTTAGGAGCATAAAGGGTCCAACAGTGGTACCAGAGCTTGGTTAGGGCTTAAAAGGCCAAATAGTGGTATCAGGTTGGGGGCCCAAATGGCCCAAGAATTTGAAGGCGTGTGGATGCTTTGTTAGCTATGATCCGAAGCTTAAATAACGTCCAAAATTCATGAAATTTAAATCCTAGCCTCCTAACACATTATATAACATTCCTCTAAAAGGATTTTTAATTTGGAGGTATAGATCTCAAATTACCATTAAAACTCTCAACGAAAGTATAATATTTCCTACTTCGACTAGATTTTTCTAAAAAATATACCAAATCATCTCAGAATATAATGAAGCATTATAAACTCTCTATTTACATCATTATTGAGAGTTTAGAAACAAATTTTGATTGGAGTTGATTTTTTTTTAAGGGTTGGGGGGGGGAGGTGCATGGTCTTTGGTTGGGATTAGGCTTAGGCACGACTTGGGATGGACTTGGGTTTAAGATTGGCCTTAGAAATTGGTTTAGGCTTCGATGTGTCTCTCTTCTATAGGTAAGCGCGAGTTTTGGTATGAGCTGAGTCGGGCTTGGTTCAAGCTCTAGCTTTTCCAGTCTAGAATATTATGAATCAATTTTGATTGAAAATCTGTCAGCACTAAGGAAAACATCCCGCTAAGGCATTAAAGATAACATCCCGAATGAATTGATCAGCTGCTTGTTAAAATATCCCCTACTAATTGCTGCCGGCCGGCACCAATAACTGGAGCAGTTAGAGGAAGCATAACATAGCCTCTGGCTTATGTACCAACAATATGAATAGAGGGTTGCCTTGGACGAAGAATATGTGCACCCATCTAAGAAAAAGATCCTCGCATAAATTATTAGAGAGATCAAGATGGTTTTTACAATAAAGTTGAAGCGCACCTCGGTAAAGGTTGCTTGATGAAAGGGAGTAACTTTTATCCTATTTTAATTACTTAGACCATCAAAGAGCCATAAATCGTAACGAGTTATTGATAATAAACATTAACACAATCCAAATCAGCAAGACTACCAAATTTGATAATAAAACGATGAACATCTAAGGGATGAATTTACGCATCCTCTTGCTTTATTTACCAAACCGTGCCAATGATGTGATGTGACGAAGCTCCATGAAAAATTGAAAGGGTAGTGATAAAACTTTACCCACAAGAGCAACAGTCTAACTGTCTTGCTGCTGCTTTTCAAAGCCAGATTGATCATTTTCT
This sequence comes from Piper longum, assembly GCA_032619315.1. Lineage (NCBI taxonomy): Eukaryota > Viridiplantae > Streptophyta > Magnoliopsida > Piperales > Piperaceae > Piper > Piper longum. The sequence continues at coordinate 10,901 of JAVDBV010048511.1, read as the reverse complement.
TGGTAGGTCAGCTAATCTGGGATGATATTTGATAGTAGGCCGGACTAGGATGTAGGTTAGGTTGCGGGCTATGGGTCAAGTAGGATGTGAGGTAGGCCGCTAGAAATGGGCTAAATGTAAGGATTCTGAGGACAAAATGAGTGGATTGTAATAACCCCAAATTAGTCGTATATATAATACCATTTAGTATAATATCTAGTATATTAGTGGATATGTGCACATTGATCTTCAACTTGATTAACCAACTATTAAAAGGATGACTTAGGTCTAGAAATGTAAGTTGTATGATTACGGGGTAGTCGAATGCATTTATCATTGTCGTTTATTAATTTCTCGACCATTAACTATTACCGCACCGTTTACTACTTTCTTACTCTCTACCACTAACTAATTTCAACCACTTTGACCCATATGTTAACAGTTAATAATTTCTAAATTTTGGTTTAAACTACTTAAGCCCTTGATTATATAAAATTTTTACTAAAGTTATATTTTTTTGTCATTTAGACAATATATTTATATTGAAAATTGTTTAAAAGGATATAACGATATAAATTTTTAATTAAACATTGTAATAATACTACTTATTTTTATTAATTAATATAACTATATTTTAATTCCAAAAATAATAAAATGGTAAATCTTGTAAATTGGTAGTGGCAGAGGCTTCTACTACTACGATTTCAAAATAAAAGTAGTGTGGTTAAATTTATAACTTTTTTACTATTTTTTTAAAACGATAAAAAAAATAATTAACATTTTATTCTAATTTATTTGAAATGGTTGGTAAAACCATAGACCAGTCGACCACTTGCTACCCTGCTTTGGCTAGTTTTATTGTACTTGGGTCAAGTTATTATAATTAGTATTAGAATAAATCAAAGAACATATTGGATAGTGGGTTACACTAGAGACATAGGTTACATTCTAGCCACGGGCCAATTGAAATGTGGGCTAGGTCACTAGCAATAAACTAAGTGTAATAATTTAGAGGATGAAATTTCTTAATGTGGATGGATTATAATAATATATTAATGAGGATGTATTTATTGATCTTCATCTTAGTTAACGAAATGTTAAAAAGATGGCTTAGGTTTATCATGTTGCCTTAGTCGAGTCGTAATAGTTTGTGTATCAGAGCCAATCCAAGATAGCATTGGATAGTATGATAGACTAAAGATATAGGCTAGGCTATTTGGTATGGGCCAAATAAGACATGAGCTAGGTTGCTAACAAGTTGAAATTTTTAAGAGAAAATTTCTTAATGTGTGCGAATTATAATAACACTTATTTTAGTCTCACATCCAATACCTCTTAGATAAGATTTGGTATATTAATGAGGTTGTACATATTAATCTTTAACTTAATTAATCTATTCTTAAATGGATGACTTACACCTGTCATGTTACACTTAAGTAAGTCGTTATAACCATACTCAAAATAAGCACAACACGCCCATGTTCAAATTATTCCACAAAAAAATTGACGTGTTGGGCTTCGAGGTTCTAACTAATGATGGAAACAAAATTTTGAATACCTGGGCTGTTCATGTCCATGGCTTAAACATGAAAAAATCCAACAGTCAAAATAATCTTCATTTTTTTAAAATTTTGACAGGTCAAAAAAAGAAGAAGAAAGTAGGGGGGGAATGTAGAAAATAAAAAAGAAGAAATAAAAATATATATAGAAAATAAAAAACTTGCAGTTATTATCAAATGACTATTTACAAATTAGGAACTTTCATCGTATGAAAGCTGTTATTGTTGGACGACTAATCATCATTCCTACCTTTATAGTTATGTTGGATTACTTGTTTTGTTCGAGTTTGAGCTCATATATACTGTCATTAGTGTTTCACTTGACTTGTTGGCCGCATAGGTACAATGTGGGGTTAATGTACAAAAACGATTCGAAAAAAACAATAGTAGAAACCGGCTCAAAATCACTACCACTTTCACTCTCGGTTTCCAGAGGGAGCCGAGTTCAAATCATCTTTGAACTCAAAATTCAAAACCGGCTCGATTACAAAGTTAAGAATATCTCCTTTAAAATATGCACATAGTTTGAACCCGTGTCCTCTATGTGATTAATATAAAAACCTACCATCTAAGCTATTATATTATATATAATATAACTAGTTATAATTAAACTTATTAATATATATATAGACTATCTTATCAGAGGACAAATAATATTTCTCTCTCAAATTTTAATCTAAATTATTCGATTACAAGAACGACCCAAATTTAATATAAAAAAAGAAAAAAAAAAAAATAAAACACCCCTACCTCCACTATCATTTAGTATGTAGTTAATAATATTTATTTATTATATAAAATGTATTTTGAATATACAAGTGATATTATGTATATTATTATATTATTTTATCGAGTCGAGTTTGGGTCGATTCGAAGACTGCCTTACTTAAACTAAACTTGTAGGATTCAAGTTCGAGGTTGGCCATATAAATGTCGAGTTTCGAGTTGAATCGAACCGAACCAAATGCAAAATAATCACGAGTTGGCTCATTTAATTAACAGCCATACGTGTATCTTTCTTTATTCGTAACCACCAATATTTTCATCGGACATCGTATTACATCTTCACTCCACTTGAATGCACTAAACATCTCGATATGTGAGCTGTAACTAACTCATCTACATTTTTGGCAAATTCCTTAAGTGTTCAAATTTGTAAATAGTCATTTTTATAAAAAAATACCAACAATTATCAAATCAACAATATGGAACTTTTTTAATGGATAACCCATAGTGGTCAAATTCAGAACAGAGCCTTTTTTTGTAGATTCGATAAGAACATTTGTTGTAATAAGCTTGGGATGGAGACCACTTTGACTAATACTTGCTTACATCTTACTATAAAACAATTTAAAAATAAATTAATGTTAGAAAATATTTTTACTATAAATTATATTTATAAAATTAACATTTTTTTTTTGCGCTGAAAATTGACAACCAGAAAACATAATGAAAAGTGGTAAATGATTTCCACTTGACGCGCATGAATAAGTGAGTTTTTGTTGAAGATTGATAGTAGTAGGGACTCTTTACTTTCATTAGGAAAGTGAGACCTTTTTTTACATAGAATTCATGTCCACCCAATACGTAGAATTTAAGAAAAAATTATTAATTATTATATATGCAATTCAATTTCTTTGAATAATAAGCCATAGCAACATAGAACAAAAAGCAACATATTCTCATCTACAAAAGAAAAATATAGTTATAGTAAGAAACGATGGTCATCAACAAAATGCATATCAGAGACTTGTGAAATGCGTGCCATGTCTAACTTCTAAGCCACTAAAATTCATCCCCAGTTTTGAATGACTGCATATCTCAAATTAAAATCTGGAAGATCTTACAAAGGAAAAAAATGGTTATCCACTAAAACATTAGCATATCCATTCAACAAAATCTGCCGCATTTTTTATTTCTCTTAGATTTTTTCCAATAAATAAAAGTCAGTCCAAATGAATCTTGATGGAAACAAAATCCCTGTAATTTATATTCCAAAATGTATACACTGACAATTAAATTACTCAACGCTTAGATTTCTTCCGTGATTTAGAAGACGATGCCTTTGTTTGCTCACTGCTCTTCGAAGTGCTGGCTGCTGCTTGGTTTGTCTTGGAGGAGCTTGAAGAAGCAGTGGTGGTTGTCACAGAATTCGTTTCATTCTTTTCTCTGATTACTGCACCCTGAGAACCTCTCACCTGAGCAGCTCTCTTGTCTTTCCTTCTGGGTTTATAAGAAGATCGCTCCCTTTTTGGAAGCCATCTTTCAGGATCCGGTGGAGGGCCAGGATTTGCAGGGTCAAATCCTTTTGGATACTTTGGCTTTCGCTTAATCCTCTTCTTAGATTTTTCTTTTGTAGCTTCCACATTGACTTCTTCCACCGGGTAAACAGCATGGGATCCTTCAGCATTCTTAGCACCAGAAGTTTTCTTCAAGCTCCCCACATTAACCCCATCAAGGCCAGGGAGTGGCTTCAACTGCTTTGCATATGACTCCGCCTTATCAACATCCACATGAGCTGCAGCCTTCACAAGCCCAACCAAGGCCTGGGTGCTCCCATAGATGTTAACCAGCTCCTCATATATTTGGAAGGCCTGTTCCTTCTGCCCATGCTTAAGCTTAAATGCAGCAGCTTCATGCATGATCGTAATGAGCTTGCTATTTTCTTCTAGCATGGAATTGGCCCACCATTGGATAGCAGATTCAAGAACAGTAGATGCAACAGGTATGTCCCCACAACGTTCCCTCAACGAGACAAGAGTAGCCACAGTTGCTGGCATGTGTTGTATGTCAGAAATTTTAGATAGGGATTCGGAAGCTAGTTGTGGATGACCTGCAGCTGCAGCAACTTGCGAGAGTGCAAGTAGCACCGGCTTTGATTTCTCAGGAAACTTCTTTGAAAACTCCACAAGCACATCCTCTGCTTTTGCAGCCTTGTTGCCTCTGACTAGCACAGCTGCTTGAAGTAGGCTGGGCATCACACTATCAGGAAACATTTCTAGAAGTAAGAAAGCAAGTTCTCTTGCCTGCACAAGCACAAAAATTTAATTTACTCCCATAAAAAAGTCAATACAGCATTAACAACAATTTTATGATTATTGAATACAACAAATACAACAAACTTCACCAAGTAGCATCAGACCTGATCCAACCTATTGGCAACGAGAAGTAGCAGTATTCTGTTGACAAAAATAGCTTCTTTTTGTCTTAACGAAAGCTTAACGTCAAGGGCAGGTGTAAGTTGGAAACGTGAACCAGTATTGTCCTTTTCAATCAATCGATCAAGCTTCCGTAGTCCATCTGAAACTTCTTTCCCACTTTTAAGAGCAATCAAATTATTTGTTGCCACAGCAAGAGATGCAGCATCAGCAAGATTTTGCTTGATGATTTCTGTGTAAGCAGCACTTGCTTCTTGAAGGCGGCCCATCAACTGAATAGAGAAAAAATAAGAAAAGTCATTTCTATAGTAAGTATAGCAATCAGTGGCTTACGGAAACTATACATGGATAGACCATTCCCACCTGTTGAACATATGCCAGTTGCACAGCAATAGGGGCAAGTTCATTCTCTACCTCTTCATCAGCAAAATCGTCATTCTTTAACATTTCCTGCCCATCCCTAGCATTTTAAAAACTTTAAATTCTTGAGAAAATTTCCAAAATTTAATTTTCCTAGAATTGTAAATCCAAATTAAAAACTAATTTTTGGTCAAAAAATATTCAGCACCAGATAATAATTTCAGATTCTAATGGCACTGTTGTTTGGAGGAAAAAATAATACGGAGCAGTAATTGCCAATGGACCACTGGCAATGCAAATTGTACCAGCCTACATTGTTCCTTATACTGAATACTTGCTGAAGTTTATTGTCATATAGTAGTAGACCTTTGCAAAGAAGCCATGCTAATATTAACGACACCATGTTCATCTCCCTAAGAAATATGCACCACACCATACTCATGATTTCATCTAATCGCAATATATTGAAGAAGTCTCTGGATCATTTTATCATAATCAAGTCATACAAGGTTTAGTTATACCCTTCATATAACATTTTGACATCTATCCAATCGGAAGTGAGGATATAATTGAATAATATTCTACAACATTGCTTTATTCACAAGAAAACCAACAAGTGATAAATACTAATTGTGTTTGCCATCTATAGGGGTGCCAAAATGCTCTGTGCATTAGTTTCACTCCTGCATGTTGACACTTCAGATGCAACAAGCCCTAGACCAGTATTAGTTCAATTGCAAAAGGATGATATTAGCACAAAAATGCTTGAGGCATAGCAGATGGAGAACTATTGGGGACAAACGCTATTACTTAAAACAATTGGAGTTGGCATAAATGTATGACAAATGAATAGTGGTGCAATTCAATTAGTAGGAAGTGTTCCAAAATATGTATCAATTACTGGAATGGATTAGGGGTTTTAGCTACTAAAGGATGTGACACACAAACACACACTCATCTGGCCAAATTTAGATCAGCCAAGAGCTTTAGCTCCAAAAAGGAATGCAGCACACAAACACGCACTCGTCTAACTAACTTTAGATCGGCCAAGAACTTTTGCAAACACGATTTTTCCTAATGTTAAACAGACATCTAGATTAAGCAATATGTGTCTGTTTAAAGCCCAAGAAAAAGAGACAGAGACAATGAATGGAACCAGGCCAGGTATGAGAAACAAGTGAAGTTCATTCATGACAGCAGGGTGACATGATCAAGTAGACAAATTTGTTGTAAGAAAAAAGATCAGGAAACAACTATGAAGGCGAAAAAGTTCTGTTTGTTTTGAATAAACAATATTTCCTGAAATGCAATTATGTATGGAATATGGAGAGAAAGAACATTCAATAAGCTGCACAGTAATTAGCATGATGGAAATATTGGTCGTTGGCTCCAAGACCATAGCTTTCCCTCAATATCATATACAAAACTATTTGCAGGTAATTCATTTTAACTCAAATCAAAATCATCAGTAGTAATCAAGTTAAATTCACACATAATCCCCACAAGATAAATGATAGATATATTGTCTAATGAAACCAAATATTCAAAGAGTTAGATTCAAATACAATCTAAAGCAACAAGGAGAGACTTAAAAAAGGAATGAAATAATAATCTTAAAATAGTGATCTCCTCTTCTAGTGTTTCATTATTCTATAAAGAATGGGAGAACTTATGGAATTATCTAAAACTTCAATCCTTCGAATGATGGAGACCTGAATGCATGGAAGCAAGGTATCAAAATGAATGCACCCAGGTTTAACACCATAGAATAATAAAGCGAAGTGACTTATTGCCCGTCAAACAGTTTGCAAAAATATTACGTGTTCCATGGCTCATAAAGCATCAAAATTGTTTGCACACGTATATAGGTAGCACTCTTTGTGGAAACAGCTTAAAATTAAGAAAAATGTAAGAAAAGTTCAATAGCAAGCAAGCTAAAGCCCAAGCCAAAATATGAATTTCTATTTGTGTTACCTTCTTGCTCTAAGTAAGAGCTCTTCAGCTTCTACATAACTTCCTTTCTCGATTAACGAACATACAGTATTATAAGCAAGCTCAAAGCTGCTAGTTGCTTTCACTCTAAGTTCATCCATCTTATTCTGGACATCAGAAGATCTTCCAGCTGTAATCAAAGAAGCAATGATATTGGTTTTCAAATCCAAAGATAAATCCAATTTAAGCTTTTGAAGTTGTTCATAGCTCCCAATGCAAGCCTCTGTTTCTCCTACACGATAAAGAATTTGAGCTTCCAACTGCAAGACATCAGCATTCTTTTCAAGAGTTCTTAAGATTGCCAGAGCTTCAGATTGTTTGTTTTGCCTATACATACAATATGCCTGAAAAGTAAATTGGAAACAAGATCAAATCCTAAAAAAAGCAGTAAGATCAACACAACTAGAAAATCATCATAAAAAGGAAAATGCCCAAGTCCATCAAACATTTTCTAAATCACCATAGATAGCTAATTATTCAAATACTAATGGAAAAATTTGGTTGAGTATGAAATTTATGATAGACTTCTACTATGCCAGCCTGAATTAGGGTAATACTTTATTCCATTCACATCCCAAACAGCTGTGGGGGGAGGCATAAATCTTACTTTGCCACGTACTAGTCTAGGATCCATAACCGAATAAATGAAGTAAAGTAAGAAATTTTCTTTTTTAAAAAAGAAAACCAAAACAAATATAAAAACCAAAATGGTAGCCAATGGTACAAGCTGCCATTTCTACATTACATTAGAAGCTCACTTCCCTAGTGAATCAGTCTCCTCATATAAAAATATATCTTTGAAACTTATAGATGATGTCTAATTCAAAAAAGTGCCAGCTGTTTCATAGTGAAACATTAAAAACAGAACTAATACAATGATAAGATTAGGCACCATCAGGTAGAAGTTCACTCCTTTTTCTATAGCACCCCTTTAAATGTTTTTCATTGTTCACTATAATTTTAAATGTTAAAAAACATTTACCAATCACTGCAGAAGCTGCACTCAAAATTCCGAAACTGGATGATGATTTTACAAGGTTGTTTAGATAGCTAACATTCACTCTGTTTAGTGTGGGTAAAAGGCCAGGGATAACAAGGCAGTTAATTAGTTATCCTATCCAAATTGTAGTCCATCAATAAACATCCATGGGCCCTTTCTACTAGAAGGGTGGTTAAATAGTACATTGATATCCATAGGGATTCATATTGAATGGTCCAAGAGAAAAGACCCCGGAGATATTGCTCGAGAGATCTCGTAGAGACAAGATCTAGGTTATATATAACTAATTAAACTCATATATGTCATCATCTTAATTATAAAATTGTAGACAAACAATATAGCATCATTTTTTTTAAAAGATTACACTACATTATTTACATAGACAATCATATCATTGAACTAAGGAAAAAAATTCATGCTGCTTAAGAATATGAAGAGGGCATGTGGTTCAAATGCACCTCTCTCATTAGCTAATAATGTCAAATTAGGACAACTAAGGCAAGAGAGAACTGTAAATATTTCTAACTAAGTTAAGCTTACCAGATACAATGCAAGTGACTCACACTATCTCATACTTCTTAGCAAGTCAATCATTAACAAAATGCCCATTTGATCAATTGCATTCATGCCTTCCTCTCAACAATAATCCGACAACAAATACTACACAGCTCAACGGGTTTGCAAGTGAACAACTAGCTTCTTTAGCAAGTCAATCATCCAAAATTATACTTCTCTCCATCAAATACTAAGTTCTACAAATATGCAAATGAATAAAAAGGTCCTTTAGCAAGTCAATCATTGAAAAACCATGCATTTGGTCAATTTCATTTACAACTCGCAATACTACTCCAAAACAGCTAATTTTTTTCCAAAGAATCCTACACAAAGTTCACTAATTCAAAAACCTCTAAAACCTTCGGATATACGGCTTTTCGCAAAATTTCACCAGCATTTCACCTATTCCATCAAATGATCCAATTTCACCAAATCACCAACTACACGAAATTCCCTAACTGAAAAACCACTTATTAAACCTTATAATATCGCAAATCCAAGGGTAGCCCTTGAGCACCCTCAATGCATCGCAGCGCTCGATCGATATCGTCGGACTTGATGAGCCCCACGACCTTGCAGAGCATCGCATCCTCGTCGCCGGGAACGATGGCCAAAACTGGAAAAGGAAAAACGAACACAAATCGGGGCCAAAAACAAGAAAAAAGAAATTGGGGCAGGAAGAAGAATGAGATCGGAGAGTGGGAGGAAGGGAAAGATAAGAACTTTGATCGGCAATTTTGACGGCCTTGGGGAAGTCGGAGTCCTTGGTGTGGCGGGCGAGGGTGGTGAAGAGGTCGTCCACGGAGACGGCCGGGGTTGGGGCGGCGGCGGCGGACGCCGCCGGCGACGGTTTGGGCTTCGACGGCATCTCTTTCTCTCTCCTGCAAAGAGGACCACGCATCCTCTTTTCCCATTTACATCTTCGCTCATGCGGGTGGGTCAGGGTCACCCACCATTAATTTGTTTCCTAATCTAATCAATTCATTCCCCTTCAAAACCCTAAACCGAGAATTAATGAATCAGATTTAAGATTTAAGGGGCGTGTATGTGGGGCTGTAGATTAGATTCATGTGTTAATTATATTTCATAGTAAAACTCACTTATACATTACCTATAACTCTTAATTTTAAAAAATAATTACCAACACTTCACCTCGTGATGTTAATTGATCACTTGTATCCCTTTGATTCTAACATTGTTGAGTAAAATTTTAAACATCAATGATGTGGCAGAAATTAGAATATATTTTAATGTTAAGGCTTGGGATTGCCGCCCCCACGATTAGTCTTCGTTTCTGGTTAAAAGGTATGGTAGGACCAAAGGCACCCTTCTGTAAAGAAATCATGCGGAGTGAAATGAATATAAATAAAATGGCAAATGCTAGGAATAAATACCTAAGATTTTTTACGTAGTTCTTTAGGGTTCAATTCGAATCCTTAAATTACTCTACATTGGCTTAATAACCACGAATTCAATATTATCCTTAATTTTAACATTTTAAATAAAAAAGTAAATTTTGCCGCCTTTAAATAAATTATTCTTTGAGATCTTTGACTCTAATATCCTGGGTTGTCCCTTTTTAACCTTCAAATCTTTAAAGCAACCTCACTATTTTGTCCCACATTAAAAAATGGTAAGGTAGCAAGTTTCATCTAAATCAAAGGTTGAGAAGGCCTTTAAATTATTTTCGGAGTGACAATAGAATGAACCGAACCATTTTGTGTTAGTTCAAACCAGAAAAATGTTGGATAAGATCGAATTGCGTGCGTAAGCTTCTAAAGATATCTGGGTGCGTTAGGATGTAGGTGGAGCACGCTGTGCCATTTTTAACTCGGTCACGGATAGGTCACAAACGTGGTTTGACTTCGTGGTCGCACTTCGGGTCAGTATGGATTTGGTCAAATCATGAGCAGCGGGATGTGATCGCGGATCTAGAAAGGCTTGCGGATGTGGACGACTATAAATGGGCTCGATGGGACCTGTCTTCTTCGGTGGTGCAACGACGACTTTGGGGGCTCTACGACAGTGATGGGGTACCACCCAGATCGGTAAATCTCATATGAATGAGTAGTTAGGCAGTGGTCCGGTGATCAGTGGTGGCACTGGTTGGTGGTGGTAGTGGTGGAAAGTTCTAGTGGTGAGGAATTTTGACAGGGTTCTATCTCTATTTTTGGGTGACGACGATGAGTTAACTAATCTTGATCTCTAATTATATCTGGCGGTGAGGACGATTGATTGGTGGTAGTTTCCTAGTCAACGGTGGCCTTAGTAGGCCAAACGAAGGTTGGAAAGTCGGTG
>JAVDBV010048510.1:0-26778 GCA_032619315.1 Piper longum | reverse complement strand
TTTTTCCATATATATATATATATATATATATGGAAAAAGTTTAAGTTGAGATTAACGAGGACGCTGATTACAGTCAGGAAATTGACCCAAAAATAAATAAACTTGACTTGAAAATAAGTAACTGAATTAAGTGTCGGTCGTCACATGGAGAGAACTTTCCATATATTTTTTATAATGAACGCATCAAAATTAAGAATCTCCTAATGCTATACACACACTCCACCGCACCTTTTCACTATGTATGTAAAAAAAAAGGCTCATTTTCACTAATAAAAAATAATTTTCTCCCATACCATAACATATAATTAGAAAAGTAGAAATCAATTATCAATATATTCAATCCCTTTATAAGAGACAAACCTTAATTGTTGATTAAAATCAACAATTCTGTAATCTAACTACTCTGCTAAAGTCAAACTATGCATGTCTATAAATAACTGATTATTTGATAATATAGTCACATTGTAGTACACCTACCATCTATTGAGTAATTACATCCATAGATAGCTTATTATATGCTAATACGATCATACTAGTAATAACTACCATCTATAGACTACAAAGTCAAAGCACTTAGTAAATATTATATCAAAGAAGATTATTATTTGCAACTGTTGTTAATCCAATCTTCTCATTATCTTTGTGTAATTGTTTGCGAGGGGGAGAGAGATCGACAGTAGCGCGCGAGGAGCTCTTCGTCCCCATCTTCGGCGAAGGTCCCCTCCTGGAAGAAGCTCGGCGCCACTTCGGCAATCTCAAGTCCAAGTTTTTGCAAGCTTTCGGCCATCTCCCCGACGTCTATGCGCGATCCCCTGGTCTATTCCTGTCGGTAAATTTTTTTTAAAAAAAAATTTCTGGGTGGTGTTTGATTGGGAATTTGCATGTCGCATTGTTGTTTTGCCGTTGAAGTTTGGTTCATTTTATGGTTGTTTGGTGGGCTAGGTAGTGTGACTTTGATCGGGGTGGTGCATATTGATTATGAAGGTTACTCGGTGTTGCCGATGGTGATACGTCAGGATACCATCATCACCAATCGGAAGAGGGATGCTGATAAGTCCGCCTCCGAAGCCGTATTGCTAATGCTGATGACGACAAGTATACAATGTGTACTTATCCGGCGGATCCTGATCAAGAATGTTCTTGTTTAAGTGATTGCCTTCTCAATTGCATTTGTTTGTAGCTTTTGGTGATGGACTCTGTTCACGGCTATTTGTTGTTGTTTGCATGATTTGGAGAATTGAATCGGTGTTTGGAATTTAGATTTATGGAGGGTGCATTTGTGCAGATTTAATGGAAAAAAAGACTAGACGAGTTATCGATCACTTTTTTGCATGATACTGTAGTTTTTCCTTTTATGAGGTGCATCATATTTCTGGCTTGATCACTGTGGAAGCACACCGCCGAATCGAAATAACTGCATAGAATGCATTTACGGAATGCAGTGCTTCATAGTATAATTATCGTTTTGTCTTTGCAGGTGCCCTGTAAGTGGAATAAAATATAATGTGCCTTTCTTTTCTTGCGAAACAGACTTGAAGAGCTTTCTGTTTCCCGTTAATGTAACCATACTCAATTGCAAGATCTTGTGGGTTTTTTTTTTAATCATACTTCCATATGAAGACTACTCGCTCATATTCATATATAGCTCCTCGTAAAAGTGCAAGCCATTTTCGTGCTTTTTAGTAAAACCATCGTAATTACTCGTCAGATCTTGTAGCTTAAAATATGATTCATAATTTTTTATCTTTGTATGCAGGATATTGATTTGAAAATTCACAAATGGGGCCATTATTTCCTCTGTGGGTAGTGTGCTCTGATGTTTGTTATTATTGCCATTTTTTTTACAGGAATTATGGTTCAAAATGCAAGCATAAGAAAGTAATTTGTGCTTGCATTGTGCACACTCTGTATTTATCTTCCCTCTGCTCATTGATTGATTGTTCTACTATAATATTACTTCTTCTGTTTTTCATTTACAAGTGGATGATTGTTAGAATGCTGCTGGAATCTTTTCATTTTGGCTAATTCTTGTTACAGAGGTCCAATAAAGTGATGCATACTGTACTTGCAGACAAGGACATCACTATATTGCTGAGTTCTATGATTTTGAAGATCTATGTTTGGATGGATCTACATGCCTTCTATGGTTTTATCAAGTCTGAAATATGATCAAGAAATTCGACGCTGAAAGTTTAATTGCTGCTTCTTCTTTTCCTTGGTGTTTTTTCCCCCCCTCTTTCAAAGTAAGGATTCACATCTGGGACTACTATTCTGCATGTACTGTGGGTTATTTGATATCCATTTTTTGTTTAACTTTTGCAATGAAGATTTTGGCTTTAAAAAATTGAAAAGTCTTCTTCATTGGTCAGCATTATTTGGAACCTTTAGTGACAAAATATACTCTTCAACCCCTAAAACTATAAATTGCCATTGAAATGACTTCTGGGTTTAAGCAACATTTCCACACCCCCCCACTTTAGATCAATAAGTTCAACATAAAACCTGGCATTTGCTACAATAGTAAAAAATGTTTTCAAACTCCTACTGGCATTTTAAAATTAACTGTAAAAGCCGACTTCATGATTGCAGTTATGAAGGTTATTATGAGTTTGCTAAATTGAACGGAGTTGATGTTGGCGTACCTGTCGGTCTCGATGTTTTGGTTGATGGCACAGTTCCGACGGGTAAGTATTCAGATGCTAATACACTTTTGTGCAGGATCTGGGTTATCTAGTTCAGCAGCATTTGTCTGCTCATCAACAATAGCTATAATGGCAGCCTTCGACAAGAACTTTCCTAAGGTTTTTGCATTTATTGGTTCTTGGCATGATACTTGTAAACATTTTGTTGCTAGTTGCTAGTTTATGCAATATTACTAATTGTTAAAATATACATGAGTTTTTCTTTTTATAAAAAAACAGTCAACCTTTGAGTTGCAAAGGATACATCTTACATGATTACACCCTCTTTGTGATTGATTCTCCTTTAATTTTCCGAGTCACTTGTAACGATGCAGAAAGAAATCGCCCAAGTTACTTGCGAAAGTGAACGTCCTGTTGGAACTCAATCAGGTGGCATGGACCAGGTGAAACAACCTTTCAAGAGATTCCTTGGAAAGGAAAGTTACTGTTTTGTTGGCTAAGCCCTTATCCTTCTGCAGTACTGGTTCATCAAAATCATTTCTTTCAGTAATCTGTGAATTATATAACCCATGAAATCTGTCAGGAATAAAAGTACAGCCATCTTGCCCAGTTTTGTTTTCCATGGATGTGCATTTTTACTGTAATACTGCATACAGTGCTTGACAGCATTTTGTAACAAATTCTCCCATTTTCTTATACGAACTCGAATCGAGCACGCCCAATTCAAACATATGCGAAAAAATTGTGCCGGCAAGATAATCATATACATTTTTTGTTATTGTGAAGAAAGTGAAATTTGATAAAATTCAGAATTCAATGGCAATCTTATAAGTAAGTGATGATATTACTGTATCATGTGTAGATATACTTGTTCGAGTTATTTCAATTTTTAATAAAATAATGAAGGATTTAGTTATACAAATTATGGATATATATATATTTAACATCACGAAATAAAAAACATATTGGAAAAACCCAAAAAAAAGGAGAAAATTGTAATGAGCTATAACTTTTTATTCTCTCCACTCACTAATCTCTTATCTTCAGAAATATCAATAACTATTTATTAAGTAAGTAATAAAATTTTAAATATTTTGATTATACTAAAAAGACAAATCATTAATATAAGCTTTGGGCATTTGCAAAAAAAGAAAAAGTATAAAAAAACAAACATTAAACAATACCGGAGTTCGATCTTGCTTTCTTCTTCTCCCTCCAAATATGGTCTATAAATATATATACACTGTACTCTGTGACCATTGTAATTATTGTTATTGGGTTAATGGAGGAAGAAGGAAAAATCCAATCTTTGCTCAAGGTACGGACTTTAACTCTCCTTCTCTCCCTCTCTCCTTCTCTTGTACGTTGTTGTGCGACCAACACAAGGACTCTTCTGTACTTACTCCTCGATTGGATTGTGCAGGTTATGTCCAAGGAAGGGCTGCTTCCATCCCCGGAAGAAGAGTTGAAGCGAAGATATGTGGTTGACCAACTGCAACAGGTTTATTCCTCTTTTATCAAAAAATTATAAATGTTGTTCCTTTTCTAGATTATCATGTCTATTATCAGAGCCTAATATTTTCTGTTTTCTAGATTGTGATTTTGTGGGTAAAGAAGGTGGCTTGGCAGCGTCGCATGGCTAAGAACTTGATAGCCGGCACAAGCGTGATGATATTGACCTATGGGTCGTATGGTCTCGGAGTAAGCTATATAACTTGGATTTTTTTTTTTTTTTGTTAATGACTAATCGCATGAATTTGGCATAATATTTTTCTTGCTAGGATGAATAAGAACATGACAGGAAAGGCTGTTTGCCTTCTTTTTATTACGAATTGAGAATATGGTTTTACTTTATGTAAGTGTGGAGCAATCAATGGTAGAGCAAAACCCATGCTACCGGAAAATTGATTTGTTTTATAAGATTTTTTTTTTCTTCTAATTTTTTGTTCTTTGAAGTCAACATTTTGTTAACCTTTTATTCAACTTCCAATTAGGTTCATGGATCGTTTTCAGATATTGATGCCTTATGCGTTGGACCTGCATTTGCTATTAGTGCATTTGCTCAAATTTTTATTTAGAGAATTATTCCCTTCATCTAGGTACAATCATGTTTTGAGCTGTTTCCCTAAATCTGGTAGGATGACTTCTTCATTGTTCTGAGAAATATGCTTCAGAATAGGAGCGAGGTTTCAGAGATTGCGTGTGTTACAACAGCTAAAGTTCCTCTAATTTGTTTCAAGTTTAATGGAGTGTTGGTTGATCTGGCTTTATTTCAGCTCCCCTTCATCCTCTTCACTAACGTATGCTCTCTAAAAAGCATTAAATTTTCATTGGATTTTTTTAATGCCTTCTTACATTGATTATTTGGAATAATCCTTAAAACTGAACAGATTCTCACCTTTTTTACGCAGATACACTAAGCAGTCTTCTCTTACATTTCTATCTTAGGAATATTCATAAAAATCTGCTACTTATTTTTTTATCCAACGGTACTAATCACATGTCATCTGGATGCAAAATCTTTCAACTTCCCAGAACATGAACATTTTTTACCCCTACACGTTGGCAAACATGGACAAGACAAGCTTGAAAAGCTTCTCTGGAGTTTGTTGCAATGAATCAATTCTCAAACAGATCCCTAATTTGGAGGTGTTATTAATCATCTATACTTGAAGTCTTGATCTATATTCTTTTCATTGAATGAATGGCATTGTGTGATTCTTTTATATGCCAATAACTATCTTTTTATTGTTTGCAGAACTTTCAGTCTGTCCTACGTTGTATTTAACTATGGGCAAAAAGGCGTGGAATTTACAGCAATGTAATGAACAAGTAGGAAGCGGAAGAAGCGTGTGCTGTCATTGTTTAGTGCTTGTATTGTGCATGTATACTTACTCACTAATTGTTTTGCAGTTACGTGGATTTCTTGGGGGTGTACATTTTGCTATCCTCGTTGCATTTGTTTGCTGTGATAACCCAGATGCCAGTATTAGTGTTCTTATCTATAGATTTTTTGAAACATTTGCCACATGGGAATGGCCTAAACCTTTTTCGTTATTTGCTGTACCCGAATCTAAAGTAAGTGAAACTTATTTGGGTCTGATGCCAATATTGATGCCATTTTATCCTTACGAGGTTTGTAGATCATACATTACACGGCACACCTTCATGAAAATCTGGACAGAACTTCAGCGAGCATTTCGCTTGCTACAGGTGGTTTTCTAATCTTATTGCACTAGTTTTTGTTGCTCTTATTACCTAAAGTTGCTCTTTAGGTGTGGTTAGGCCTCTTTCACTTCTAATTTATAGGCATTATGGAAAGGGTGATCCTCATAGACATCTTGATATGCAGGCTGGTATTAAGACAGAAGCTGACTGGGGAATTTATTTGATTCATTTCATTGTGCGATCAAATACCATCGATTTGTGAAGATCTTTCTATATGCCTCGGACGAAGTTGTATTGAAGGACTGGGTCGGCTATGTCAAATCACGCTTTCATCTTCTAATGGAAAAGGTAAGTCAGCTTTATCACATAAGCTCATATTCATTGTCGTTATCAGCTTCCAACATTCCAAATTACTATGATTTTGCAGCTCGAGAAGGTGCAAGGATTTTGTGACCCTAATCCAACAGAGTATTTTGACGCCTCTCTTCCTGTACCAAACAAGATCTTCTACTGGGGACTGTCTCCTTCTCGGAGCAGTTTCAATGACATATATTCTGTCGAAGTTGATTTCATGAAACACATTTGCGAAAGTGAACTGAATGATTACCAAAACCATGGAGGCAGCCTCAATCTGACCATTGTTAGAGCTGCTGAATATGCAAAGAATGCACAAGTTGATAGCAAACGATGCAAGCCATGCTGGAGTATATCGGCCTACAGCCCACAAGGGAAACCTGTTTAGTCTCGGCATTTGCCATCCTACGTCATTGGCTACGCAGGTGTGGTACCCGAAAATGCGGAGGATATAATTATTTTTTTGTGATTAAATAAGAGAAACCGAGTTGATGACAGATTTTAAGGGCTTAATTTTTGAAGTGGTCATTTCAGCCATGTGTATGTACAAGTTAAGCGATCCGTCTTTTCTTATACCTTCTTTTACGTACTCCTTCGACGTTAAAACGGGTGACATGTTTAATCTCTGCTGTTCAAATATTCGGAAAGCCTGCTTGACCTGTTGTCTACATTTGATAACGCAAAAGGAGTGTTCTTGTCTAAGCTTTACTCAACTCGGGGACGCGTCTGTGTCCACAAAATTATTGCTGGGCGGTTCATAATTTATGTATATGGGCACGGTATGAACACGGGGCATCCGGGGTTTTTGGACTCCCCTATCGGGGAGTCTCTGATAGAACGATCAAGGATCATAAAAAGGTTGGAAGCCAGTCGCAGCCTACGGTTATGGCGCTGGATTAATTTCCATAGGTCACAAAATCCCATGGACTAGGACAATTTTATAAACGAAATCACAAAATCCATAGGAGGAAAATATAACTTTCCAAAGTTCTAAAATCTTCCCCTAATTGCCTTTCAGCATAAGTTTTTATAATCAAATTACAGGCATTTGATTGATTCAATCCAAACTAATGGCGTATATGGATTAAAACCCCCACAGAAAGATGCATGAAATATCACACCACCTATTTAGGTGATAGTTTAGGAGACAATATTGCAATCTTTCAACATTGAAGTCACCAAAATGAATCATATGAAGCTTTCTGATAAACTGCCATCCTTGCCAATCTCTGGCCAAAATTTTCCAGTTCTCTCGTAGAAGATCCAAACTATATAACACGCTTTTCAGCACTTGCATTTGCAGAAGTGGATACCTAACCCTGAAAGCATTCTTTTTCAAACCTGCAACAAGGAGAAACTACATTTACACTTCCGGCATAGTAACCAATCCTTGAACGAAATGCTTCCAAATAGAAAGCGTCACATATGAGAATATTTATTTCCTTGGTACCTCTTTTTAGGTAGGAAAGATATTTGTCAGACTTACCATCAGTCGGGGTATTTGTAGTAGGATAAATGATAATGTATACAGGACAAATGATATTATAGCCCCTGCCATCGTGTTGTACATCAGTCGCTTGTTATCTTTACTGGGCAAAAAAGCCACTTTGAGCGTATTGGTCAGCTGAAAGATTCTGTAGGATACCTGGGAGACAAAGCAATGCCACATTGAAATCAAATATGTTGTGTTCACAGATACAAATCCAATACAAATGCATACAAAAACGTATTACTCACGGCAACATAAATAGAAGTGGTAAGCATAAAGTTTAGCATTGGGTAGTTGGGAATGAGTGACAGAAGCATTTTCGGTTGTCCATCAGGTATGCCTGATCTGTAGAGGTTGAAAGTATCAGGTCAAAGAACATAGAAACAAGTCAGAAAGCATATCTCCAAATAAGCAACAATGCATTGTGAAAGATGAACTTATTAAATGGTTTGCACCTAACACCATATCTGAAGAAACACAAAAAAATCAGAAAGATTATTGCACCTTAACCAGATATGGAACTGTGAGATGTAAGTCTCCAATGTAATCTTCCCAAGCCATCTGCAAGATAACCAATGCAAGGATAACTGATATATTAATTCTGTCAACAACAGTTTTCAATTGAAACTATCAATTTAAAAATGTTACTTACGCAAAGAGTGTCAATGAGAAACTTCGGAATTGTTGAGTGAAATTCCGCAAACAAATGTAGACACTGATATATACAATAAAAGAAACAATGATAGGTCACAAAATTACTCACAATTATAGAAAACGGGCACATCTGCATCAAATAAGCATTTGGACTTAAGCTTACGTGATTGGAATCCATGATGTGTATGGATGGTACTTATTATAGGTAATTTTATCCAGCTTGTAAATGTACTCGTACCACAAATAGCCCACCTACAAATCCGAATGAGATACAAGCTAGAAAAGGACAATAAAATAATTCATGGCTGAAGACTGGTGAGTGAACTGTTGCACACTTACAACTGAGGAGACTGCAACAACAGTTGCTTTGATTGTTATCCGACGACGCTTCCTTTCAATTTCTTCCAGTTTTTCCATCCAACTTTCAACCTATGACAAGAAGTAGAAGTGCTACATGTTAACATGGAGCACATAAGCTCACCTAATTCAAAAACATAGAATGAATGCAAGAAAACATACAATTGGGTGATAGTAAGCATATATCATGCCAATAATCCATATGTACCGATCAAGCCCTGAGCGAAAATACCATTCATGCAAGAGAGGGTACTTTGGTTTTGAAGGATCGGGATCACTGTAACCTTTAACATGGAAAAAGACCCAAAATTTTACAACAATATACTGAAGAATTGACAATACGCTATGTAGAATTTGACAAAGATACTCACTTAGGAGAAATGTTAACGGCTTCCACACCACATAAAAAACTCCAGGCACTTCCCATATCAGAATAACCACCAAAAAGCAGGTAAGAAACTTAGCAGCAATGACTGAACCACTTTCATTGTAGTTCTTAAATATTCCCAATGCTCCATAAACCATGAGGGTGAAAAGAGTGTGCATTGGGCAGATGTAGTATAACATGTAGCTATTGTTGAGCACAATGCAACAGAATATCACAAAGAAATTAAGCCTCCACATCATCTGTAAATAATACATAAAAAAAATGTCAATCACGGCACAAAAAAAAGTGAAAAAAAAATGTTAATGTGGAAACAAACTAGCATCCACCTGAGCAAAACGAGCAAGGCTGAAATCCTTCCTTATGTAATAGTATGAAAAATTACCAAAACCAGTCATCCAGACATATCCAGCAATAAACACACGAATTGCATTGTATATCTCACTTGCAGCAAAGTAGTGGTACATCAAAAACAGCACCTGAAAATTAAACAAAGGATAAAGAAGGCCTTTGAAGATGAGAGTCTAGCAAGTTCCGGCTTACTAGTCTTCACTAGAAAAATTCTAACTTACCACTTACAAGTACCCAGGCAGCATAATTCATTACAACATAATACCATAATCTCTCATACGAGAGGTTGTAAAAGTACAAGAATGTATATCACCATTCAAAAAAGCTGATAAACAATTTTGAATATCTCAGGAGGGACTAACCTGCATCCAGCCTTTCCATTCCTCAGTCTGATGTCTATTCAAGTAGAGTATAGATTTACCAGAGAATGCAGACTTGTCGTGATGAATTTTAAATGATGTAACAGCAGCTACAATGATGAGGAGGAAGTAGAGAAACAAAAAAAGATCCCTATCATAGCTCTGCAGAAAAAATTGATGTTCCACTAAATTTCAGTGAGATATTTTTAGTTGGCGTAACATGGTCTACAAAAATAACATAGATGTCATTTCTAGGAACCGATATTCATTTTTACAGAACCTATCATGTACATATTATAAGATCACCTTTTTTGATTCGCCGAAGACATTTGTTCGATCACATAAATAATAGAAGGCCATAAAAATTCCAAACTCAGACCTGGAGAAGTAATCATTTATAAGGGAAAGCATAGCATTACTAAAGAATTTATTCAGTCAAACATATAAACTCACATGGCTCTCAGTGTCAGCCGATTCTCGATCAAGAATGATTCATCCATCAGAAAGAATCTAATTGACCAATAGACAGTCACGGAAGAGATTAGAATAGTTAGACAAAGAAAGAGCCTTTGAGAAACTAAGATTAGTAAAGTATAAAAACCTGAGGAGCAGCGATGTTACAGAAGAAGAATGAAGTTTAGGAGAGGCAGGTTTGAGCCCATCCTCCAGCAAGGAAGCTCTATCATCTTCTTTACCCAGCTCAACCAGATTAACATTAGAAATCCTGCTACTCAAAAAGCAACTAGACTGACGGGATTGATCTAACTAGTTTATGATGAAGATGGAGCAGAAAACGAAAACGTTCCAACATAGCATGGCAACAATCGGCTTAAAAATATATAATTCCATCCCATTTTCCCATATATTTTACGAAATGGTGCCTAGGTTTGATGAAACTACAGCTGCATATCGCCATTAGGCACATAGCAAATTCACAAAATATTATGACGTATTACCCGTAGAAAGCATAGAGCCACAAAATAAAGAGGCGCCTAAACTTTCACAGAGAGTAAATGAAACCCACTTAATCCACCACACATAGAAGTAAAAAGCGTTCTATGCAATCCGGCGGGCAGATCCTAATGAGAAGAACTAATAATACAAGGAAATACTTACGACTTTTTTTTGTATTCCAATCGTTCGGCATATACCCAAGATACAACTATTGGAATGATCCCTAGGAAAAATGAGACCTGCGGAAAGCATGTATAAGGATTAGGATAACATTTTTTTTTCTTCTCTCTTGAAATTCCCCAGGGAACAATGGCACTTGCAGGAAGCACATATCATGAACAGGATAGGAAACACAATTAAATTAATACAGCTAACAAATAAAATCACTGTTAACAAATGATCCCTCCACCAGATAAAACAGCAGTGAGCAAAAATCCATACATATTTTTAAGATCAAAATATCTGCACTAATCGTCTTCAGATGATCATATAGACTACCTATCAAAAAAAAAAAAGCGAGCAAACAAACGTGTCTTGCCATTCAAAAAAGGGAATGTACGCACAATTTAACCGAGATTGATTTGAGTCCGTGCTACACATCAAACCGGCGTAATGCCAAAAACCTCAAAAGACGCCAAAATCCAAACGCAACGAAACCGTAATTAAGAAGAGGAAAGTAAAAAATTCAACAATTCTGACGCATCAATTCTCAATTCTCCCATAACAAAGCCAAAGCATATGAAGAAAAAAGGCCTAGATCTAGAGGAGGGAGCACAATCACCTGACCGGGAGTGAGAGGCCCGGCAATCGCCATAACCAACCAATCTCCGCCGCTGAGAAGAAGAAGAAGATCTAGAAAGCCAAAACGCCGGCAAGCTCCGACGGCAGCGAGAAGATGGGATGGAGTCGCCGACGATCCGATCGGCGGGACGAAATGCGGTGGTTATTGGGCACCAGTCGCGCCGATGTTGTCGGTGCTACGCGGGAGAGGCTGCGGCACTTTTATCATTGATCTACAAATCAAATAAATTAATCGTAATAATAAATTATATATATATATATATATATTTTAAAAAGCACGTACGATTGAATCATTCAAGCAATTGGCTCTCATTTTGCGGGGTTTTTTTTTTTGGCTTGAGCTGAGTGGTTAGCAGCGATTGTACTTAATAAATGGTTCTGAGAATTGTGAAACGGGTGGCCACTGTCGGTGTCGGTGTTGCTGTAGCTGGAAACTCGCAGAGGAGAAGCACGTCTCCATCTTGCACGACAGACATAATCCAACTGCACCAACGATAAAATATAAATATAGTCAGCAAAACAAGCTTAGCCAATTATGCTTCTGTTTTCGCTCAAAAAAATCATGCTTTCATTTAATTTATTTATTAGTTAGTGTATTTTAATCAATAAAATTTCGAGCTCACTCATGCCTATTGATTCAACCAAATATTTTCTCCCTTCTTTTACAAAATAATTTTCGTACACAAATTCCTCAAGCTACCCCTTCCCTAAAAAAAAAAAAAAAATTGCATCAGTCAATATACAAAGGGAAGCAACATGTTTCTACGTTTTCATTGCCACCGCTCAAAGTGTTCAAACAGTCGACTGGCCCGTACTTCTCGAAATTAGACTTGAAACCATTGGTTCGCATGTTTCAACAATTCACCAATCAATTCACACACTGATGGAACGAAGAACCCTACCAATAATTAATACTCTTAACTTTCTAGCTTGAAAAATCAAAAGTAAAAAAATCGAAACAAGAAGAAAACTTATAGGTTAAAAAAATAGAATTTTATTTCAACTTAATAATAATCCACCTGTACAAGATGACCACCACACGCACATGTAGATAAATAGATAGATAGATAAATATATATATATATATAACATAAATTAATTAAATCATGACAATGACAAATATATCATTTCCAGTAACTAATATATGTACTGACAAAAATAATGACCAAAATATTCCTGATTAATAATACATAATCAAATAAAATAAAATATAATCAACTATGAATTTTAATATAGTTAAGAACTAAATAAATATTATATATTATCAATCTCCCTTAATTGAAAAGAACTCATCATTAAGTTTTGAAGAGAATCAACTATAAAATCTGTTGAACGAAAATCATGAGAAATCTTATCTGCATTATACAATAACAAGTTAAATTATATATTAGCAATCCCCTCTCATAAAAAAAACTCGTCCTCGAGTATGTAGCTTTATATTTTGGTTAACGTTATTTAAGAGATAAAAAATTCATCTATCACTTCAATAATATCGAATCCATACTTTGACAAATTAATTTTTATAACAAAAGCTTTAAATGATCATGAATAATATTTCAATAATATTGATCCTCACAAGGCTCTTCAATCAACAAGTAGCATTTACATTAAACTCTAATATCTTCAAGCAATGATAATCGAGATTCTTCAAACTCGTTTGTAACAATCAAATTAACAATTTCCTCTTGTGATTTTTCAAAAGAAAAATATGATGAAAATAATTATTTAATATTTGAGTTCATCTTAAAGATGCATAGTCAAAATATCTTATTTTAGTTTCTTCTTAAAAGAGAGCCCGTTGGCAGGGATGGTGTCATTATCCGATGATGGACTGGACTGTGCATATCACGCCACGGCTACAAAAGTTTAATTAGACACCATAGTAGTCATATGTGGCGGTGCATTCATTGTCTCTAATTAAAGAGGCTGATCAGCCAACCACATTATATAAAATTTATCAAAATGTTCATAAAATTCTGAATCATAAGCTTTCATTGAGTCTCATAAATCTCTTGTCGACTATTAGCATCCCTTAAATGATTGAAAAATAAGATTATATTGATCCTTTATTTTTTGAGGATTAAAAGTCTCAATATACTATAGTGTAACTCACCTTCTAAAGTCAAGTGTTGATGGTAAAAAGATTAAGTCTCATCAAAATATGAATAATCCATCTCAAATTAACAATAATACATATTTTTTTGGAGCCATGATCAGATAGATAAATCGCCAAAGAACAAGTGGTAGCAAAAATTGATTTCAGCAGATAAAGTACCAAAACAACGTGGCAGTAAAAGTTAATTGCAGCAGGTTAATTACAAGAAACTAACCCACAGCAACGCTGACAGTTTGCAGCCAAGTAATCGCCAATTCGACATGCAGTTGGTCAGCAACAAATCTTAATTGATAGGATATGGCAATAAAGAACAAGTGCAGATCAAACAAAGCAGCAAAGAGGCTAAACAGATGATGGTGTCGATCTGTAAAATAGTCACAGCAAGTGCTTGTCTAGGAAATTGCTGACGCCTATAGAGAAGAATTGAATGGCTGCAAGAACGACCACGATGTTGTCCAGCAAAACACCTCAAGGAACAATGCTGCCTTCTATTCTTGATTTCAAATAACAGCAAATCAATAACAGGTTGGTCCCTTGTTTGGCAAAGATGACCCCGGTCAACAATTCTCGAACATGTGATCTCTGTCGCCCTTGATAACAAAACTTGTAGTTGACAGTGAAGCAATAAAATTACGAGACTTGCATGGCTGGGAACCACAGGGGCAAGACAAGATTGGGCACCTTGTTTTCGCCTTGGTTAAACTCTACCTTGAACAGGAGTATTGTCGCCCGGGTTACAATACTTGATGATGGTGTTGCCTGATAGCAAAATTTGCAAAATAACAAGAGGTTGATGTTGTCTTAGTTAAGATCTGACTTTAAACCGGTATATGGTGTTGCCAAGGCAAAGAAACTTAAGTCAAACCAGCAAGTATTGCCACCTTATATGGCACAGCAACCTGACTGATAGAAATTATAATCAAAACCAAACAACAAATATCTATCCTAACAAACAATGTCGCCCAGCCACAAAATCTTGCAGGTTGATATCCTAACATGAATCATGCTGTCCAAAATCTTGTGCCGACAGATTCAGAAAGGTATTTCAAGCAGGGTAAACACCAAACCCATTGCTTTAAGGACAGACGAAAAAACGCAATGGCCCTCCAATTCGTGCACAAAATGTATGCCAATTCAGTAGAAAAGTATCACTTAAACTATTCACAAAACATCCATTAAGGTCTGAAGGAGCTAATATAAGTTATGATGACAAAACATCTTTGATTATTATCATCAATCTCCCCCAAATCCCCGTACATAGATCACGGACATGAGACCTGGCTAATTTATTTATCAGAGTACTAGTTTACTTCTAGCTCGCATATTCCCATATTTCTTTATATTTTCTCTATCCAAATTCCAAGGTCAACACCCGTCGTTTGATTGCTACAATTATCCATCAAATCCCAGACACTTGATTAGTCTGCGCAATACTGCTCACCCTATGATATACTTTCAGTTCGAAGGTCCTCATCTCTCTCTCTTTAGACTGCGTCTAACCATGGCCAATTCAAACTACCTCTTTGCCAAGCGGATAAGACCAACCCATAACCAATTTCTCCAATTTTCAGTGTCTATCAAGAGAATTTTAAAACATTTACAACAAAAAATAAATCAAATGTTTACCCTAGCTCTGTTCATAGGTAATTTAATCAAGGAATCTCTGAAAATAACACCTCATAAGTGTCATTATCAGAATCATTGATACGTGAAAAGTAATTGCCCCTCAATAGACTTTCTTATGAGGTGAAAACTGAATACTTCCTAAATGCATAAGACGCAGGAAGTTTTTGTATTCAACAGTCAAAATTTCATTTATTTATAACAGTTTATAATCACTATATTCAGTTCAAATCATGAAATTCAAAGACATGGGTGTAGACGTACCTAAATAAGCTTCACCAGGCATTTGCCAATCCCCGAAAGATAATAATCTCTCGCAATCGTTCACAGGGAATGGGAATATAGATTTGCACAAGAACAACAGGACTTCGAACTCCCTCCTCCCAAGAGAAAAACAAGCTTTCAAAACAAAAGGTTAGAAGCAAAAAAAAAATCAGCCAATAATCAACCCCATGGATCCAATCCTCTTCCACGGCCATCTCACAAAACCCACTATTTACAACAATTCTGTACTAAGATGTTCATAAACAAAAAAAATTCACCTCCGATCCACCACCCTCTCCGCTACAAAGGAAATATCATGCTTCTGAATGGAAAAGCAGCAAACCAGAGTGGGCATCCAATGTTCTTCCCAATAGAGAAAACTCCCCTCCACTTCTTACAACTACGATCATACATCAACACGCTGTTGTGAGTTGCCAGAAAGATGAAGCCACCACTCTGGCTAATCGGAAAAGTACTCGATAACATTCCCCGGATGCAATTAAGATTAATCTTATCCACAACACCCCATTCCACATCTGCAAAATAATCTTTGAGCACCCAAATCACCATACTTTCTAATTCTTCCAAAATCTGAACAACCGATAGAGCACCATCCAATTCCAGCAAAAAATTCTTCGCCCCCATACCAATCTCATCAGGCAACGATATCGTACTCCAAACTTCATGTTCCAAGTCCAGGACGAGAAGGTGGGAGAACCCTTTCGTCAACCAGTGAAGGCGGCCGTTGACAAAAACCACCTGATTTTTGTTCATGTGGCCAAAGTCGTCGTGCGACACCGTTTGGATCCTGGTCCATGCATTCGTGTCGGAATCGAAGACATGGCCGACGAGCGGGTTGTTGGGTCGGCAGCCAAACGGCCGGTGGTACCCAGCCAGCACCACCCTAACCCGCCCTCTCGCCGGCTCGGCGGCCAGTCCGACGAGCATGGGGTCGTCGTTGACATGAAACCGGCTCACAGATCTCCCGAAGGGGCTCCGATTGATCACCCGGAACCGCGCGGTGAGAGGGTTGCAGACGTAGAAGAGGCCCTTGGTCGGGACGCTGGAGCAGCACAGCAGCCCGTTGCAGGAGGCGCGGATCCTGACCCGATCGCCGAGGAAGGCGAGGGAGAGCGGGGAGAGGGAAGGGAACGGGTCGGCGCAGACGAGAGGGGAGGAGCCGGCCACGAGCGACTCGAAGAGGATCATGGGGTTGGTGGCCGACGACTGGTTGTATGATCGGACGAAGCAGGGGGACGCAATCAAGCGGCGCCAGAATTTGCAGGTGGATTGGCAGGCGGCAAGGGATTTGAGCGGCAAGCGGGTGAAGATGTGGGTCAAAATGTCGACGGGGAAGAGCTCGTCTCCGGCGGCGCTCATCGTCAACCCGACGCTATCAATCGAGACGATGGCTGATCGGAGATCCGGCGAGGAGTTCGGCGGCGGCCACGCCAGCGGTAATAGGGAGGGAAGGGGGGAGGTGTAGGGAGGCGAGCCACATGTTTCCGACCAATCACCCACTGTCCGATGATTCGATCGATCATGTCCACTTGTCGAATATCGATCGAATCCTGCTTAGTCGGTTAAAGCCGAATATGGTTCTGTCCGGCTAGCTCCTACTTACTCTTTTTTTTTAAGTATAAAGTTACATTGATAAATAGCTTATAGAATGTAGATACTTCTTCACGTAAGTTAAATCAAATCGTAAAAGTTACAGAGACTAGTAATAAAATAATCAAATAAATTGTTACAAAAAAATCCCAATTAAAATCTGAGATTCCAAACAATGAGTAAAATTACAGTTTTGTATGAACAAATTGTTAAATAGAGTTGGCACACAAAAAAGATTGGTTAAATTTGGTGTCGTATGACGTCTTTAAGATGGATTTCATATCATGTTCTTCCAATGTCCAGAATATGTTCAAAGGCATCAACTCAATCAGTCGTAAATTAACGATGGAAGCCCGTACAGAGACTCTGTGAAAGTGGGGAAGAAGAGAGAGCAGGAGGCCTGAGCAGGTCATGCGAGATGTAAATGTAGAGCAGACCAAGCATTGATGCCGGTGGCTTTTGAACAAAAGCCGGCGGGCCCAAGCTAAAAATCGACGTACTTGTACTACTTATATCTTTACTCAAATATTTATAACCATTCGAATTAAGGTGTAACAGAGACTTAAAACATTTGTTTGAACTTATTTAACTTAATTAAAGATGCATAAATTTGATCTAAAGATGAGTTCTAGTATGAAAGCTGATAATTTTAATGGTTTTTTTTTTTACCATTACGGAAAGTTGGAATCATATTTTAAATATAGTAAAAATAATTAATTTAAATTATTATGATTACTGATAATTTTTAAAAAGAACCTTAGTTTAGCCTCCTTTGTAGTTTTTAAATCTAGTTACCCGTTTAAATCAAATATCTACTTTGGTTATAAGAGCAAAAAACACCCTACCCATTCTGCACGTTCTTGTCATCCAAGGGCCAATATTTGTTGAGAATACTCTCATATTTATAAAAGATTTAACTAGAGAATTTGATAAATACTAAGAGTTGACCTATTTGCATAGATAGTAATTTGATCTAAAGATGTGTTCTGATAATTTTAATGGTTTTTTTTACCATTATCGAAAGTTGGAATCATATTTTAAATATAGTAAAAATAATTAATTTAAATTATTATGATTACCAATAATTTTTAAAAATAACCTTAGTTTAGCTTCCTTTGTAGTTTTTAAATCTAGTCACCCGTTTAAATCAAATGTCTATTTTGGTTATGAGAGCAAAAAAAACCCTTCCCATTCTGCACATCCTTGTAATTCAAGGGCCAATATTTGTTGAGAATACTCTTATATTAATAAAAGATTTAACTAGAGAATTTGATAAATACTAAGAGTTGATCTATTTGAATAGATAGTAATTTTAGATAACGGCTCATATCTTTTAATAGTATCAGAGTGATCAATTCATGAGTTAAGAGACCACCCTATTGTATTAAAAAAATGAAACCTAATAAGTGGTGCAAATAATTGTTAAAGTCCAATAAATAGTCAGTGGTTTGATAGATTATGAAATAAAGAAAAAGAAAGGGATGTAAGAAAATAAAAGAAAATAAAATATAAAATAATAATTTTCTTATTATTTCTTACTATGTGTTTGGTTAGAAAGAAAACATTAGGTGTAAAGTATTATTCTTGTTTTCTATTATTTCTTACATTTTTTGCAATAAAATAATTTGTGAATAAGTTTTCCATCAAGTTGTAAAACTGATTTATTTTTTCACATTTTCTCTCAAACTAAACAAGTGAAATGTGAGATTTTTCTCACATCTTCCTTCTCTTTCTCACAAACCAAAGAAGCTTAAGTGACAAGCTAGATAAGTGGTAAAAAAAAAAATTTACTTATGCTTTTGAAGACCTACTTATTGAATAACTTAATAACTTTACAAGTACGCGAGAATGTTGATAATAGTCTCATATCTATACTAAGTGAAAAGATTTGCTAAAAGTTGAAACCATAAAAAATGCTAAGAGTTGAGGTGTTTAAGTGGTTAGATAATCATTTTGGATAAAGGGTTAAATTTTCTCAATATTAAAGTCCTAGTAAAAATATAATTTCTAACTTCTATTAATTATTTTTTTATGAGCCCATTTTTATATCTTTTTATATGTAAAAGTAGGGCTATCATTTTCCATCACGAGGCCTTGAAACCGCAAACAAAAAGACATAAATATTTATGTTATTTTATAGAAAGAAG
Source organism: Piper longum (assembly GCA_032619315.1). Classification (NCBI taxonomy): domain Eukaryota; kingdom Viridiplantae; phylum Streptophyta; class Magnoliopsida; order Piperales; family Piperaceae; genus Piper; species Piper longum. The sequence continues at coordinate 7,503 of JAVDBV010048510.1, read as the reverse complement.
GGAAAAATCGCCTCCAATACTAAGTGTTTTAATTTTCTTTTAAGAAAAGTAAATAAGTATTTATAGTAATATCCTTTTTATTTTTTCTTAAAATTCCTCTTTAGATAAAGGCAGACCCAGACCGGTTTCGCGCCACCACCAAAGCCAGAAGGGGAGGAATCTGGCGGGGGCAGTTGAAACGTCCCTTTGGCCCCAATCAATTCAAATATTGGGCTCCCAACGGTTGGGTGCCCCTGTTTACGAGCATCACGCAGCCTCTTCCCAGTTTGCCACCCCTCTCCTCCTCTCTTCCCCAAGTGACCGCCATTAATGCCACTTTTTGTTGATCCCAGTAAAGTCACACGTCGTTGTATACAGGTCAATTGTTTTTTTCCCGTTTTTTGCTTTTGAAAAGCACTGCAAGGTTGCAGCCTTGAACACCCAATGCAAGCGGATGCAGCTCACCTGTTTCAACTACCTCGTCTGACATTGGCATTGAAATAAATTTTCTCGGTCTTGATTTTTGCTTGGAGGGCATTATGAAGTATTAACTTGACCACCCTTATTTCTCTATTGCTCCATCATCTTCATCTCTTTCTGTAGCACACCCCCTTGACTCTTGAGGTATCCATCCTCTGTTCAATATAGCTGGCTCTTCTTGATTGTGATCTTTTGTTGTTGTTGTTGTTGTTAACAATGATTTATATTGGTCTTGCTTTGTTGAAGTTTGGTGGGTTTATGTTTGATCCTTTGGTGTTGTGTTGTGTTGCTTTGTTGCTTGCTTGTAATAATATTATGATCGCCAGGAATTGGGATGGCCGGTTTGAAATATTCGTGCGAGTTTCAGATTAGTGGGATGTACATGTTGTAGCCTGTAGGTAGGGGAAGAGAAATTGGGTTCTGATTTAATGCTGCTGGATTGTGAGAAATTAATGGGTACTGTATACCGCTTTGCTGCTGTGTTGACGTCCTTTCAGAATTTCAGGTTGCCTGACCTGTAGCATCCCCTTGCTGCGTGCTTTTTTGTACTCGGGAGGAGTTTGGTTTTATTGTGCGTTCTGAAGTCGTCATTATTGCAGTACGCAACCATCAAGGAGCTTCTTTTGTTTTTTCGGGAAAATGTGTAGCTTCTTTACCAGCATGGGACTGCTCTACTGTTCTAACAGTTCCACTCTGGTTGCTCTTTTATTCTATGCCGTGATCATCCCGTCAGATAGTCATGCATTTTATGGATCCGACTACACCTGGCTTCTTTCTTTTTTTATTTCGCCGAGAAAACGAACTTCACTCTTTTGAATAACTTTGGTGGATGTTTCTGCTAGCAGATGGAAGTGAGTACATTTTAATTTGTAACACAATCTCTTCGGATATATATGGCACTTGTTTTTGTTTTGAAAATTCTGTTAGTTTTTCTAACATTTCTTTTGTGCATTTGACTGTTGTCGTATAGTGTGTTTGATCTCTTAGTAATTATAAACATAAAAATATAATTTTGGTTTTTGATGATGGTGAAATGTTCTGGCAAAGGGCATTTGAAAGAAAGTCATGTGGTAGTATCTCTGAGAGGGATTTCATCCTCTCAACTTGGCAAGGACATATACTCATATTGAAGGTAGAATTATAGGGCTTCACTTGGGAATATGTTTTCGTCGGTTTCTTTGGAGTGTACTTCCATTTTTTGTTTCAATTTATATTTTATAATTTTTCTTTTTGACTCATGCCAGGAGGTCTGTTCTTGTTCTTGATATTATTAATAAAGGTCTTGCTCTATTTTCTTAATAATTTGGCGGAGCTTTCTATGTTTTTTTATACTTCTGCATTTGAATCCTTAGATGATGAAATTATAGGTATCTTGTCAATGTACATGCCTGCATTTTTTATTGTGATTCTGAATTTTCAGGCTAACAAATTCTAATAGAGATGAATAAATTTGTTGTCAAATTGGATAATGGAGTAGAAGGTCAATATGGGAGACCCTCTGTAGGTCCAATCTATGGGAGTTCCTTTCTCAAAATATGACAATGTACCTCCTGAAATAAGTACTGCTTGGGATATTTTTAGGTAATTTACATTGCCTTGTTCCTACACCAAGAATGTTATATATTACTGTTTGCAATTTAGAAATCATGCAATGGACTACTTAAATCCCTTTTTTTTTTTTGTTTTTGAGATACCTTCTGAACTTCTTACGTCTTTTTCAATATCGTAAAGCTTGTGGAAAGGGTAAAAATGAGCGTGGGACATGGTATAGTTTTACTGTTTGATTCTTGTAAGTTCTAAGCTTCACTTTTGTTGATTAGTTCCACCAATCCTCCACTCTGTAATCATATTGGTCTATTTTTTTTTTTTTTACCATATAATTGGCTGATTCTCGTTCATTACATCAATTGCATGCTGGTTTGTCTTACGGTAGTTGTTAGAGTTGACAATGTAAGTGAATATTTTTCAGAAAATCTGACATTTTTGTCATTTTATTCCTTTACAAATTGCGGTGTTTCTGTGAGGAAATATCCTGGAAACCCAATGCTCGGGGGCGCGAATTTACTAATGGAAAGGTATTAGTTTGTAAAATTCCTAGTCTCTGCGAAATTGCCAACCCTGTTTGCTAAATTATTTATCATTTTTTCTGTGGTTTACCTCTAAAATTTGCTTCGTTGCTAGGCTGGACCTTACTTATGGAAAACATATAAAAATGTTCATGACAAAGTTATAGACATTGGCTCTGCTCTGTGAGAATCTGGTGCTAAGCCAGTAAGTATGGGTGATTTAAAGGATTATTCTACGCCTTGCAGCTCTTTCTTCTCTTTGTTTGACTTTTTTTAGGGGTATAATATGCATGACAAGGTTGCAATGTTGGAATTTATGGTTCAAACTGCTCTGAATGGGTAGTAGCAATGGAGGTCAGACTAGAATCAGCACCTCAATGAATTCCAGTTAATCAGTTTTCCCTTCTACGGAGACCTTGTTTATTAATAGAAAATATGATTGTGCAGAGTTGCAATGGCCACAGTTTTCTTCCTCTGGCTCACATTCTCGACCGCACAATCGAAGAGTATTTCTTCCTCAAGGGGTGCTTCCGTTGGTTACTATCAAGGGGTTTGGATTAATAATCATCGGTTTTCTGTTGCTAGCACAATCAAATAGTTTGATTGTCTTCCTAAACTTATTTTTAAAAAATTATGAAGGATATAAATGCTATCAGAGATGACCTCAATGAGTTGAAGGCTTGAAGCCGACCTTATTTGCTGGTGTGCCAAGAGTGTTTGAAAAAGTATATGAAGGTATTATAATATATCTTTTACATATAGCTTTTATGTTGATGTTGCTGGCATAATGTACTTATGGAATGTTATTCATGTGTTCTCAAAGCATTAGAGGACCTGAAACCCCGTAGGAGGAAGATATTCGACCTGCTCTATAAGTAGTAATCATAGTAATACAAGGTCGTAGAACTGCGAGATGGCTTTTACCAAATTCTAATAATTGGTGGGATCAGGCTGAAAATTTAGAACATGAAATATGAGTGATGCTTGAAGTCAATTGGATGGCTCAACTAGCTGTCCAACAGCTAGAACTTTTTTCCTGAGAACAAATTATCAATTCATTGACGTTGTTGTGCATCATTTATAATACTCGTGCTCGGTTCATTTTTTTTATTGTTCATAGCAAACTTTACTGGACGAAACTTGGGTATGGTCACCGAAAAGCGTCACCATTGGCAGATTTCTTAGCATTTCGTATAGTCTATCCTTGAATCTTTTGTTTTACTTTCCTCTGAAACTTTCATGAATGCATAAGTTTGTATGCACATTTACTACTGGAAATGGCATTGCTAGATAGCCCATCAATGGAATATTCTAATTATTAGTTTATTGAAAGAAGAAATACGTAAGGCTGATAACGCATTGATCAACATAGCCCAATACGAAGGCATTACAGATTAACTCAAGTGCCATGTTAATGATTTATGCATTTAGTTAAAAAATTCTTTTGCTTCTGCTCTAATATTTTTTGCTCATACAGGTCAAAGATTAGGAGGACGCATTCGTATGATTACATCTGGAGGCGCTCCTTTCTGCTCTGAATTAGAAGAGTTTTTGAGAAAGACAAGCTGCAATTATGTTGTTCAAGGATACAGTTAGTGGTAAAAAAGGCACCATATTTTATAGATGTTTGATATTCTTGAAAAGCCTTATTGTTTTAAACTATCCTAAATTACTTACAAACAGGATTGACAGATACTTGTGGCTCGACAACATGTTACTAGCCAGATGACATGGAATTAGTTGGAACAGTTGGTGTTCCTGTCAGTCTTTTGTGAGCTTCGTCTGGAGGAGGTTCCAGAGCTTGGCTACAATCCACTTTCAGTTCCATCCTGGGATGAGGTATGCATTAGGGGAAAAGCTGTCTTCTGTGGATATCATAAAGATTCAGAATTGACTAAAGAGGTGATTAAAGGTGGATGGTTCCACACTGGTATAACGTTGAGGCTTTCTTTAGGTGCTTCAATTTTTTCATAGTTAAGGCTTTATCCATTCTTTAGTTGATAGATTCCAATTTTTACAGGTGACATTAGTGAAATGAGCCCTGATGGAATACTGAAGATCATTGATAGAAGGAAAAACATTTTCAAGATATCTCAAGGCTGAGTATCTTGAGAGAATATATGTTGGCAATCCGATTGTAGATGATGTGAGTCTTCCTCATAAGTTATACATTTGCTTTATTCGATTGCGTCCTTTGGCTTTTTGGCAGGTTTTGTCTCTGGAAACACTTGATTGTTTTTTCGCTTTTCAGATATGGGTATATGGTGACAGCAAACAGGCAATGCTGGTGGCAGCGGTTGTTCTGCAAGAAGTGAATACTGAGAAATGGGCAGAGCTGGAAGGCCACAAATGCTCTTTCGCTGATTTATGCAACCTAGATGAGCTACGAGATTATGTTGTCCAAATTCTAAAGGTCACTGCTGAAAACAAGAAGGTATTTTAACTTCCTTGCATTGTATGATTCTAATTTTCATTCTTGTTGCTGAGATCGATTGTCATGTCCTTTCCAATATTGAGGTTGCTAAATGTGAGTTGAAATTTGTATGAACTGTAACTCATGAGTCCTTGCCAGATAGACATAGTTGATCAATTGGCTTACTTCTTTGGTCTATATAAGTGATAAATCTGCCTTTGGTCTACTTAGCTCAAACGTTTTGAGTACATCAAAGGGGTCATTTTGGATCCATATCCTTTTACCATGAACGGGACTTGATAACTCCAACTATCACAGGGTCGATCATAAGGTAAAATTTTTCTCCCTAAAAATGCGGCGCATTCTCACCCCCAAAATACACTCAACCTTCCACAAGTTACGAAGCAAAGGATAAACTCTTAGAAGCAACTCCCAGATACTACTCCTAGTATTAAGTCACTATCACAACTTAGAGGTTAAATGATTACCAAAACCAATCAAAACCTCAATTCCACTACTTCGGTTCAGCCCTAACAAATAGCAATAAGCCCCTTACCAATATCCAATTACCAAAAATACCGACAACCAATAATCAACTCTACCGATCACTGTTACTCGATATCCTTTGTAATCTCAGCACCCGAGTACCACTACTCTCAACCAAAAAATTAACACCTGAACAGAAACCTAAATTGGGGTTAACTCGTACCACTATTTGCACCTTGCTTGATTATATACAAGCACACCCGATACATTATTCTCGGTTATTAGTACTCCTTACCGATAAGCTGTCCTGAGAACCAAGTAGTAACCCTCCTAGTCACTACCTGATCTTCACCAAACACCAATTTTAGTGCTTGGTAATGCTGGCCTCTGCCCTTACTCTTCTTGGTAATTAGTCCTCCTAACTAGTCACGTTTTAAACTTTGACCACGACTCGGTACTAAAATTCCTTGCCTAATCGCGACAGACAACAAGCAAACACACAGAGCTACGGGTACCACTCCCAACCTTTTATTAACACACAATAATACAAAGAATACAATCACTCAAAACCTCTTAAGCGCTCACTCGACCTTGTGGACAATCTCCCTAGGCCTTGCCCCAATGCTACTCCCTCACAAAAGGACTCACCCGGATCACCCCTCTAACAATCAATCCTTACAACTACACCCCTAATCAAACTCCCCAATGAGAACAACTAATACATAAATATAATTCAATAAAAAATGAATCAAAATCAGTAACAAAGGCATGTACAAGAGGACCTTAATCAAGCCCCAAAGATCCCTCAAAGTTTGAAGTTTCAATCCCTACATTAGGAGATCGACCATGACAACTTCCTCCTTCTTCTTCCTTGATTCGGCCCTCTTCTCACAATAGAGACGTTGAAAACCTTCCTAAGTCCCTTCAAGGACGTCCTCCCTCTTTTGTTATTGATCACCTCTCTTGTAATACCATTATATGTCTAAAGATCTGGACTATTTATAAGAACTACTTCCTACTTCATTGCAAACCCTAACTTGACTAATAAGAAAAAGTCCACACCTTGTCAACTTTTCCTAAAAGTCCTCTCCAAGTCTAACAAGAACTCAATACGTTCCTAGATGAACTCCTAGGCTCGTGGAAGAACTCCCAAGGCCAATGAAGCTCAAACCCCAAAATCGGACTCCCAATAGGATTAGGGTTTGATCTCGGCTCCACCAAGATTCCCTCTCGGCTCCTTCTCCTAATCATCCTCGATGTCTAAGTCCAACACTTCTCCAAGTCATTCAAGACCTCCTTCCTGAAATCTCAATTAAGTCCAAGTCTACCAAGAATTCCCACGGTCACCGGCTAGCCCATATGTACAACTACTACCGGTAATCCTATTTGTATTAGGATTCTTAGTGCAAATAAGAAACCTTGACAAAATCTCGAAACTCCACTTTTTAGCTCATGGCCATCGCCTAGCACTCGTTTAACACTCCCGGTAATGCTCAGTCACTCCTGTTAAAACTCCCGAGTCCAATTTTTGGTATGCTCGGTAATCAACTCCTAGCACTATTGATAATTCTAAATTCCATGCACTGCTACTGATACCCACTTCTTGGCATGATCGATCATCACTCCTAGGCATGCTCGTTAACTTCAACCAGCAACACTCGATCATGATTAGCACTTGTACCTGTTCTCAACATTTTGAGGTTAATTTTGAAGCCGATTAACACAGCTTGTTTGGTACACCCTAACCAATGTTCGGTACACAATTTTTGTGACTTGATGAGTTGTTGTAGGTTACCAAACACTATCCCTTGGTATGCTCATATATAGAATCTCGATAATGCTTAATTCCACTCTTTAAACCCAATAGCACTCTTAAGTGTTCCAACAACCTCGTAGTGTCTATACTTAGTTGTCACTTTAACTATGACATACGATTATAAGTTGTAAGTTGTTTCCACCTCTAGGATAATGTCAACTACCCTTTCATTGACCAAGTATACCTAGGAACAACATACAAACCCTAGGTGTCCAACCTATGAATTAATGCCTTAATATCCAGCCATGAAAAAGAAAAGATGT
>JAVDBV010048509.1:0-26997 GCA_032619315.1 Piper longum | reverse complement strand
ATATATATATATATATATCGATGTAAATCTAGGAGTAGGCGTAGATCGAATGCATGCGTGATAAAGTGGACGACAACCGGTGTTCCGGTGCCAGCTCCAGATACGTCAAGCATCCTAGACATGCCGATGGGCTGGCCAACAGCTGTACAACATATCTATCTCTCTCTTCTCTATAATTTTTGCACTCTTCTAATCTATAAATTTACGAAGAATTCATATTACACATGCAATCATAATTACTTCGGAAAAAAAAATCCATAATCTTCTGAAACTAAGAGCAATGAATTAGACATGGACCATCTTGTAATGTTGCAAACGTACAGCATTTCTGACCGCTCATGAGTAGGAAAATGAAAAATTGGAAGTCACTTCTTAAGAACTAATTGATTGCATATATTGCCTGGAAAAAAAAAAATTGAATGCATGCACGTTTGTCGCACACGATTACATTTTGCCGCTTGGAGTGTCTAAGCTAACTATAATATTGAAGTGGTAATGGAGGATACGTTATACATACATATATACATATATATATATATGTATATATATAAACAATGACTAAGAAAATATTGTATGGTCAATGTTCGTCTCCTTTTCTGCTCCTTCCTCCCTCCTGGACGAACAAGGACAAAAGCTGTTAAGTGGAAAGCGCAATAAAGAAACTGGACAAAGATTGATAAAGAGAACACAATTAAATATGCTCTGGGTAACTAGGAAAACAACAATATGGTGTTGAGGTGAACTACTATTTTACTAGTTACGTAATACAACTGTTCTCAGGGCTGACTAAGTTTTTTGGATAATTCTTGGGAGCAAGTTTTGAAGATATAATAATAAAGAATGTGTGCGGGGGTGGCTTCTATTTGTTCTTAATAATAAAATATAATTATCACCAGACACTGAGAGGTGGAACAGAAACAAAGAATGTGAGGTTGAGAAGAGTTGGCGATGGGCTACAAAGGTCGGACGAGAAAATAAATTTAACATAGTTGACGACTGATGATGATTGTTGTCTTCAAATACGATGATTCATCAACCATGCTCGAATTTTTACGAAAGAACATCATCAAAACCAACTATATCTCTTTAAACGAAATAACAACTAACAACTTAGTGGAGATGATTATGGCTATTCTTAGCATTATGTTTATACTTGTAGAAATAATTCCGACTTGTGTAGACGTGTTTTATGTATGTAGCTTGTAGTATGAAGTATGAACATTAGTTTAACTTTTATCCCCCGATCACAAAAAATGAGCTTCTCCCTTTCGCTCCACTATAGTTATGCTAATCTATAAACTGCTATTCTCTCGGGAAGGAAAAAACAAAGGACACTAACGATAATTAGGCACTTCAAACAAAAGGATTATGTGGCAGCAGCGGTAACCTTTGTCTAGATAAACATACATATCTACCAAAGTGCAAACGTAAAAGAGAATTTATTAAGTACCGTCATGCTGATTTTCAAGTAATACACAAGGGGGCCATGAGTAGTTGCAAATATTACGACTATTTTCTTTTTCAGCATAAAGGTCACTAGGCCCATAACCATGTAACTCACCGGCAAACGCCCACAATACTACGAGTGTTCTTTAAGCTACTATGCTTTTTCCTCTGAATGAAATAGGAGTAGAAGCTTTCAAAGTGATGGCCAATGGCTGGATGGCAAAAAGAACTCTCTTTGAAGCGTTAAACACCTACAACTCTTCGAGCTATTAGAATTAGAAGCGCCGAGTTTTGGATGACGCTCACCATACCTGCCTATCGAATCTAAAAAACACTTTCTTAAAGAACAATCATTCAATGCATGCAACTTGGAAATTAGTAGGCTAAATAAATATAAACAATGATATCTCCACAATCAAACTTTTTAGCATCATCCTCATCCCAAAATGAAGATCACTGAAAACATGATCCAGAGTGCTCGGTTTGATCCGGAGAAGTGCTTGATAACCAAGGCCATATCACGTTTCCAAATTCCATGTATATTAGTATGCCCAATACTTTCCGTAGAGTAACAACCAAACAGAGAAAACGACACACCGATTCATGTATGCCTCCTCAGCAAAACCCAGTCCAGACAAACTCCCCATTGTGAACATCGTATTCATTACCTCTTTGTTATTACCAGAAATAAATGAGCAGAGAATGCACAAATGTACTACTTTCAAAGGCAAATCTTTTATATTTTGTCAATGAAAGATGATTTCATTGTCCCCAATTATTTAAGGTATTGACTGTAATATTACAAATACATTTTGCAGCCCTCATGACTGTACACTAGAAATCAAATCCACACATTTCATAGCAAAAGTTATTTTCAAACACAATATGCACCTGCAAAACATAAGGTAAAAAGGGGACTAGAAACTGCTATTTACCCTATGACTCCACGCATTCAAATTACCAACAATGGCAAGTAGATCAATTATCCACCTCTGTAAGTACTATGAAGAAATTATGGTCCTCTCTTGCAAGTAGAGATCGCATTCAACACAAACAACTAGCCAGCACAAAAAGATATTTTTTAAATTGTTGGAGTACCCGGAATCAAGGCCTCTTCAAAGATATCTCAATTTTTGTGCTGCATTCTTCCACTCTCTGCTCCAGCATACGGATCAATTATAACATTAATCACAGCTGGTTTCCTTGCTGCAAATGATTCATATAATGCAGCCTTGAGCTCGTCCGGTGTCCCAACCAGATAACCTTTCCCTCCAAAAGCTTCCATCACAGTATGGTAAGCCGCACCTGGGACGAAGGAGGTTGGAGCGGGGTCATCTTTGTGAGGCCCAGTTATATCTTCAGGATTCCTCCTATCCCCACCATATACGCCCCCATTGTTAAACACAATCACCACCACCGGCAACTGATACCTCACCAATGTCTGTAATACCAAAGCCCACCAATCAATCCCAACACATTTGCTACTATACTATTGACTATCTTCTTGACAACTTCCCCAAGTACCCATAAAAGACTAAGCATGAACTTAATTTCCTGTTATGAATGTCCAGCTTTCATGCTTGTTCAATACCACATATAAATCTTTCATACTTGTTGCATGTAATCTTAGCATACATTATACCTTCCATTTGTATATGATTTGATTAGTTGTAACAACTTGTATATTGCACCAATTGTAACAACTGCATCAATGAAAATACAATCTTTATATTTTTTTACATTTCTGAGCTAAGATTAGGACTTTAATGATGGTTTAAAACAGGTTTAAATCTCTGCAAATTGGTTGGTTTTATCTGTCAAGCAGATGAAGCCTGTAATGAAAAAATGGCCGATTCCACTTGAAATCGGACGATTTGAATCGGATCGGAAGCAATCCGATCCAAAAAACCACGTGAATCGGTTTTTTCATAAAACGGTCTCGAATCGGCCGATTCACCCCGATTCTGATCAATTCACGACACATTCAAAATCGGGATAAATCAAGAAGAATCGAATTTTATGGATAAATGACAAAAATATCCTAGGTATGATGATAAAAAAATTATGTACGTATGGGTAAAAGTGGAATCAAAATTTTAAAAGCTTAAAATCTACCCCCTTGCCCCTCCCTCCGCCCGACCGCCTCAACCAATCCTTGCCTCCGCCCTCCCTCCACCCGTCCGCCATCGCGCCTTCACTCCGGCCTCACCCCTCCCTTTGCCGCCGCCCCTTGCCTTCGCCCTCCCTCCACCCATCTGCTGTCAGCCTTCCCTCTGGACTTGCCCCTCCCTCCGCCGTTGACCTCGTGTGCCCCCCCATGCTTCTGCCCCTTGCCTCTGCCCTCCCTCTGCCTATCTGCTGCCGCCCCTCCCTCCGCTGCCAACCCTGTGTGCCACTTCTTGCCTCTGCCCTCCTTCTGTCGCCGCCCCTTGCCTCCGCCCTCCCTTCGTTAGTCTGCCACCGCCCCTTCCCTTCGGTCTCTGTTTGTACCTTTGCAAAAAAAATTTTGAAAATTTTCGCACTTGCCTTTTTTGTTTGTTCTAATTTGGTATAAATTCTATGCTGTACAAATTTGGCGTGTGTTTTAGCTGATGTTTGTTGATGCGGGTGTTGATGATGAATTTGGTACTCATTTCTTTTTGATATTTAGCTGCTGTTTTTTATTACAAATTGTATGTTGTGCAAATTTTTTGTTTGTTGTAGGGTATGATTTTTGGTGGTCTTTGGCATTGTTGATGGTTGATTACTATAATTTATGATCTCAATTATCAATGTCGCTGTTGGAATAAATTTGACATTGTACACATTTGGTAGTTGCTCTAATTTATAATTTTGTATTGTTATTGGCTCACTAATGAATATTTACTTCAATTAATTTTCTCATATCATTGGCCTGCCATTTTGGCGCTCACTTTGATTTGAAATGACCTGTTGTTTCTATTATAAATTCTTATTGTGCAGACTTGTTTGTTCTGGTATATGATTTTGAATTTAACGGTTGTTTCTTACACAAATTCTATATTGTACAGATTTGTTGTTTGTTTTAATATATGATTTGATGTTGTCACAGGCCCACTTAATGGTTGTTTAATTTAATGTAAGATCTCACACTATCCCGTCGTTTTGGCACTCACTTAGATTTTGAATTTAGCTTGTACTATATTTTTTATCCTATGTTAGATTTGTGATAGGAAAGATGGATATTGGTTGGAAATATGACATACCACTTAACGCATCCACGAAGCAAATAACGTGTGACTTTTGTAATGGATAGTGATTCAGATTCCGATAATGAATTGGATGATTTAGTAATCACCATATAAAAATACGCTAAACCTTGATTTTATGGACTTGTATTAATGACTTATTATTATTATTTAATAAAGCACAAATAATGATATATCCAATTATACTTTTAAAAATTGTCATCTAGTGATGATAAATAATGATGATCTTTCGTATTTGTATTAATATGTAAACTTGTATATTTGTGTTGAGAAGTTGTGTAATTATATATTTATGTATTTATGTTAGGGAATTGTCCAATTTCTGTACATGACCCTTTAGACCAATTCAACTAAATCAATACCCGGCCGATTTACAATCCGATTAAGTGACTCCCTCGAAACAGATTCCGATTCCGATGGTTGCTACTGTGCATCAAGCTAAAAACACGTAGTCTTGAATTAGACTTGAAAAAGAGAGCAAGAGGGAACTGAACTTACTTCAACTTCAATGGCACTGAAAGTGAACCCGGAATCCCCCTCCACGGCAACCACCAGCCGATGGGGCTCGGCCACCGCTGCCGCAATGCAGTACCCGAGACCCAACCCCATCGTGCCCCATGTCCCCGCGTCCAACCTCGACCTCGGCTCCGTCTGCACAAGCACCGCCCGCCCAACATCCATGGTGTTGGCCCCTTCCGAGACCAGGATAGGAGAAGGGCTTCCCTGCGCCAGAATAGCGTCTCTGATGATCCTCATCGGTGTCAGGAAATTGAATGGCACTACGTCCTTCATCAACTGCGCCTCCATTTTCTTCGCATTCTCCTTTGCCTTCTTCTGAATGTCCTGCACCCATGGATGACTCCTCCCCAAGCAGAAAGGCTCGTCCTTGATCTCCTTGTTGATCAGAGCAAGCACCTCCTTGGCGTGCCCGACCAGCCCGACCGACGGCTTTCGCAGCTCAATCTCCTCCTTCGAGACGTCCACCAGTATGAATTTCACATCACTCGACCACTTCGGCGGCTCCCCGAAGTGGAGGAGCCAGTTGAGGCGAGCGCCGACGACAAGCACGACGTCGGCGCGGCCGATTGCCAGCGAGCGGGCCGCGGTGGCGGCCAACTCGTGCGTGTCCGGGACCAAACCCTTGCCCATCGGCGTCGGCAGGAAGGGGATGCCGGTGGTGTCGACGAGCTTCTTCAAGTCGCCCTCCGCCCTCGCAAAGGCGGCGCCTTTCCCGAACACAAGCAGCGGCCGCTGCGCGCTCCGCAGCAAAGCCACCGCCTTTCCGATCTCCGGCGCTTCCCCGGCCGCCGACCCGCTAGGAACGTCACCTTCCTCGGCGGCGGCTGCGGCGGCATCGGATAAAATCTTCTCCGCCTCCGATTCGGTGACGGTCTGGTGCAGCACGTCCGTCGGGAGGTCGAGGTAGCACCCGCCGGGCCGGTCGGAGACGGCTCGGCGGAGCACCGCTAAGACCAGCCTCGGGATCTCCGAAATATCCGTCGCCTTCGCCGCGAACTTGGCGAAAGGCTTGACGGCGGCGATCTGGTCGAGCTCTTGGAAGTCGCCCTTCCCGAAGTCCTTCTGGTCGCAGGAGCCTGAGATGAGGACCATGGGCCAGGTGTTGACGGCGGCGTTGGAGACGCCGGCGAGAGCGTGGACGCAGCCGGGGCCGGAGACCGTGAGGAGGACGCCGGGCTTGCCGGTGAGGTAGCCGTAGGCGGAGGCAGCGTAGCCGGCGGACTGCTCGTTGTGGAAGGCGACGAAGCGGATGCCGAGGGCGACGGAGCGGGTGGCGAAGGAGGTGACGGGGATGCCGACAACACCGAACATGTGGGAGACGCCGGCAAGGGCCAGCGCGCGGGCGGCGAGGAGGTTTCCGTCGACCACGGCGGCAGCCGGAGATGTGGTGGAGGCTTCGGCCATGGTCGGTGACGGCGGGGGAGGGAAGGAAGCAGGGAATTTATAGTGGTATTTGAGTGACCAATTTTTACACTCCACCCTGTTAGCTTAATAGCTGGAAACTTTGACATATTGATTATATGGACAATGCTATACTTAGGATTCGCTTAATTCTCTTCTTAATTATGAAAACCTTTTTGACCTTAAAACTTTGAAAATTTTGTTCATCACTGTTTAAATTTAAATTATCAAAATGTGTGATTAAACATAATCCAATTTAAATCATCACGATTTTTTAAGCTTAAAAAGTAGAATTTATAATAAAATGTTATATTTATTAATTATGATTTTTTTAAAAATATTTCCACCATTCCCAGCTAAACCTGTTGATTCTTTCTGTAATCACAAAAAAAAATGACTTGATGCATCTCATTTTTAATAGAGGTTTAATTTAATCGTCAAGAAGACATTGGTATTGAAGAGATATTAAGATATATTATTTTTTAAAAAAATTACTATTTTATACCAACAACATGAGTTTTTCAATTAAATATTTATTTTATATGCATTTTGTTAATATATATATATAAGGCTTAAAGATTTATTTTTCAAATTAGAGGAAGGGTTGTTTATAATATATATGAAATGTAAAATATGTGACTTTAGTCAAGGTTTTATAGTCGTTAGCCGATTTGACCGTGATTCGAGTTAGTTTAGCTTTCATAATATGTACGTGGGGTCGAGGTCGACTATATGCACATACTATAAGGGTTCATGTATACCCAAAGACATAGTGTTATACTCTTTCTACCACTACATTAGTAGGAGTTAGAAGGAGACAACTTCAAAAAAATTATTAATTTATCCAATATACATCATTAGACTTATTTATCAGCAAATATGAGAGTATACAGTTGATGGTTTTATTTTTCTTTTATTTTGGATCGTACTTTTTATTTTTAAGTCGTTTATCGTATTAGGATGTGCATTATTATGTTTGGGTGGTTATTAGATGTCATTGTGATATTATAGTGTGTCATATATTTTATGAGATTTTCTCCTACTTTTTAAAAAAAAATTTAGATTTATTATGAGCTAGTTATTATTTTCTATACGAGTCGGAGCCAAGTCAATATTTATTTATGATATTCCCATCGACCACCCCCGACCTTTTTCTTCTCCCTCAAACCCTAGCCGCCGCCCCCGTACGCATCACCGCCACCGCCGTGGAGGCTGCTCTGCCACCGGTCGACGCCGCCAAGCACTGCCACATCGTGGTCGTGCTACCCCGAGTGCCCTCGGCCGTCGCCTCACCTCCACATTGTCGGATCGCCGTGCCCCAGCATCATGCTTGCATCATCAATTCTACCGTCGGCGACTGTTGCTGTCTCCATCAGGTGGTGGCCTCAACGTCTTCGACCAACCCATGACCTTCCCCGACCAGAACGGAGCTCAGCGTCACCGATCCTGACTGGATCTCCATACTACACCGGCCGCCTCTGTTTTTGCCATTTTTGAGCGAGTTCCCGCCTCCGCCGATCAGCTTGACGTCATAGACCGTAGATGCGTCAGGCTCGTCAAGCTGGTTCCAACGGTACCTAATACCCCTGCTATTCCACAGTAGACGCTACCGACGATTGCCTCCGGAAAACCACTAAAGCTATTGAAAAATCGCCACAATCTTACCAGAAATCCGGATTTGTTAGAATTCGTCAGATCTTCCGTGGAGCTCATTCAATCAAACCCAATCAAATTTTGGAAGTCGATGAGAGTCGAATTCGACGATGAGAGGTATAATTACCTTCGATTTAATTATTTAAAATCAATGATTGTTAACATAATATGCTAGGATTGATTAATTATCACGATAAATGTCTGACTATGAATGAAGTGATGATTGCATGATGTGATTAATTATGGATGAATGGTAATGATCTAATTAGCTAAACTAAATTTGAGCATGCTAATTGATTGAAATGTAACATAGAAAACATAATAAAATTGGTATGAATAGGATGCGTTATAATTATTTTTATACTAATGATTGTTGATTGTTTGATTAATGATGATTGCATTGTGAGTGTGATAATAATTATGACTTTAATGCATCGTTCAGTTAGCGGGCGTTAACTTTTATATTTGATGTGTAGTTACGAAATAGGAGCTTAGCGCCTAGGTGCAATGACACGCTTGGAGCTTTTACAAAGTCCGTTTAGGACTCGTCTCTATTTTATGCTTTTTTCTATTATATGTTTGGTTTATTACTTGCAGGACAGGTTAAGTGACGTTTTATCGGATTCCACTTAATTCGGGTCATTTTAACGAACTGGTTTCCAAAATTAATAATCGTCGAGGATAAGATCCATTGAGCATGTTTTTGAAAACAAGATCCACCACAAGTTGCCTTCGGGCCTATTTTATAAATCCCTTTCCAGGCCTATATATATATATATATTTTCAGTAAGATGAAAGATGATAAAACTAACTTGCATGTACCATGAGCGGATGCACGTAACAATCAAAGTGAGCTCTAGATTAGTGAGCAGACTGTTCCATTGTAGAGGGATCCTGACAATTTTTTATTCGAGTTCTTCACACCTGGAGAACGTGGAGGTTTATGGATATTATTAAGTACAATGCATATTCGAATTTGTGGTTCAAAGGGTATTAAAGGTGACTACATAAGAGTATTCGATCTTTGTACTTAAGGCCAGGAGAAATATAGAGGTAAGAAAATGGCTTATGATATACCAGTAGTCCAAAGGACCAGAAAATAAAATAAGAAATGCCGAGAGAGGCATTAATAATAACAGTTCAGTCAGTTTAGGATGCTACCGAGTCTACAGCCTAATACGTGCCCTTCAGAGAGTTCACGAGGAGTATATGAATATTTTCTTTCATATGAGTGTTTGCTCTCATATTCAGTTTTATATTAGTTATATTATGGACTAGTAACACTTGTTACTGACACGTTTTTATACTATATATAAGTGATGAGTATGAAATAGATGTGTCAGCCTAGACGGAGGAGTAGTGAGGTTTCTTATACATACATGTTGGATGATTGAATGTTTAATATTTTGTTTATGATTTTATTATATTGAAATTGATGTGAGGAAATACAAAGCACGATGATATGATATGAAATATGAATAGAATGCACAGCTAGGCTGAGACCCAAGATTCAGAATGAATGATGCATGTAATAGATTAGAATTCTTTCTAAATACTAATATTCTATATATGTATATATATTTATATATATTGTTTTGACAAAGTGGCCTATAATTACACTTCTAAAGGAGACTTTATCCATTTTATTTTGAGATTTCTATTGATTTATTGTAATTATTGTTAATATGTAAATTGAATTTTATATCATTTATATAGTAATATGTTAAGATTTTATGCATTCATGTATTTATATAGCGAATTGTATCTTTATTTGAAGACACCGAGATTAGATCTACACGAGTTGAGTTCAGGTTAGCCGACCCAACTAGGGCCTGTAATATTTTAATTTGGTTCGCAAGCGTGAATTAGATTTGGGGTGCTATATAAAATTTTGTCAAAATTTTTTTTTTTAAAACTAATACATGGTATTGACTATAAATTATAAGCAAAAAAAAACGTGCAAGAGCGTGATTTTCTTTAAAAAATCAATCATTACTCTTTTTTCATCTTCCAATTTTAAAATAAGTTAGGAAATTTCCTAAAAGAAATTGAATTTTTGTATTTAGAAATCGTGGACAAATTTACCTTTGCCTCTAAAAGTGATAAAAAAGAAGACAATTTATAACCATAAAATGGTGCATGACTCCTTGCAAATAAAAAAAATAATTTACTAGAAGGTTGAGCGTGCCAAATTTAAAAGACCTTCTGACACAGTCCAAACCTACTTTCGTCGTCCGACACTTTTAACTATAATTTAATATCCATGCCAGGATAATCATGCTCCCCAATAATGGCCACATTTTACCATGATTAAGTACGTGTATGTTTCTTCGAGCGAGCGAGTATTTTTAATCGGTGCATATTTATAGCATTGTGAATTCTCGTGTCCTGGGTATGTCATAAGTTACCATCACTAAGTACGTGCATATTTATAGTAGCTTATTTGTGAATTCTCGTGTCATGGGTAGGCCACAATTTACCATGAGTGGGCTACAATTTACCGTAACTAAGTACGTGCATATTTATTCAACAAGCATCTTAGTCTTGGAGTGATTATTTTCAATCGGCGTATATTTATAGCAGCTTATTTGTGAACTCTCTCAGGAGGCCATAATTTACCTTGACTAAGTACGTACATATTTATAACAATTTATTTATGAACTCTCGTATAATGGATAAGCTACATACAATTTACCTTGGCATCAGATTGGCTATTGGGTAGTCAAAACTGTAACAGGCGTACCAGAAGCGATTCACTGAGTACGTGCATGTTTCTTCAACAAGCATCTTATTCGGGGAAGTAGTAATCCTAATCTGTGCAGCGTAAACTCTGGTATTATGGGTAGACCACAATTTAACATGATTAAGTACGGATATCCATATTTATAATAGCTTATTTATGAACTCTCGTGTCGTGGGTGCGCGCATGTTTGTTCCGCAATCATTTTAATCATGGACTGAGTGTTTTCAATCGTAGCATATTTATAGCAGGTTATTTATGAGCTCTCACCACGTCATGGGTAGGCCAAAGGTAACGGCACTAATCTTTTGTATTAATAAATGTGGAAAACAGAGGAGCTATCTGCAGACCAACCATCTCCACCTCAACTTTCCTGTGGTTGAAAGCCCACATCAACGTTTGGACAGAGACGGTAGAATCACTCTCGCTGTGATAAAAAAAATATTTTTTAAAAATAATAATAATAATAACATTCTTGATCCGTTTCTATTTTATTATTTTTAAAAAACTTTTATTCTAATCTGTTTGATAAACCTTAATTTTATTTTTTAAAATAAAAAATTTAATCTCGAAACAAAAATGTCTTCTTTAAATTTATATGTATTGTTATGCTTGCCTCGACCCTTGACGAACATAAACTAATATTAATTAATAGTTAAACTAATATGAATATTTTCACATCAATTAAAGTTAATATAAATGTTAGATTGCGAAGACGCTCAAAATGGTAAAAATAATTTTGTCCAATTTTTAAAAAAGAGTTGATGTTAAATTAGTATATCTATATTGATTACATTAATTAACATATATATACAAAAGATGTATCTTAATTAGTGTGAGATTCCTCAATTTAGTTTCATTTCTAATATCTATTAGGGTAAAATTCTATTTATAAGTGATAATAAAATATACATTCCTAATTCAATTTAGTTTTGAATTCAATAGTGAGTTGGATTATAGACGTTGGCTAGGTTGCAGGTCACAGACTAAAAAAAGTCGTAGGCTAAGCTAGCAACAGACCAAGTTACGAATTTTATGATAAAATTTCATAAGATAGATAGATTGTAAGATCTATCAACTTAATCTTATATCTAGTGCCTGTTACGATAATATCCTATTTATAAGTGAGAATAAAATATAAATTTTTAATTTTATTAATTAATTTTGAAAAAAATTATTTTGTTAATTTGGTTAACTATTTTAAAAAAAATAATTTAGTCCATTAATTTGTACTTTGGGCTTAGTTGTAGAACCCAAATCTAAAGTTATTTATTACATTATTGATTACATGGATGTTTAATACTTGAGGAAGGCATGCATGAGAACAGCGGAAGTTATTCTTGTCACTACCGTTTGATGAACATAGTTGGTATCTAAGTTAATTAATATGTCATAATCTTCGTTGTTCATGTGGCTTATTAAGAAGCCATGGACGTTAGTGATAGGTGGGTTGATTTATTTCTCATTGATTGACATAAAAAATCCGTTATTTCATTAATGATAGCCTTCATTTATATATCTACGGGTAAATTACTAAAACATAATATTTGTAGATGTATAAAATATTATTAGGATCTGTATGATATTATTTGATTAAAGTTGGTATCTTTTAGGCTATTAATAAATGATTAATCAATTAATTAGTAAAAGAAATAAAATTAATAGAGGCATGCACTTAATTTTATTAGGCAATACGTTGGCTGTGGATTTAGAACTTTATTTAAACTAAAACATGATTAAAATTTGATAGTTGTTGAAGTGAATACTAAGGAATTAATTGTAGGATGTTGTAGTAAATGTAAGGGGTATGATAACTATTATCTGTTTAATCATATCGTTTTGTAGTTAGTTATGTAATATTTAAGAGAGGCATTGAAAACATTATTTTTTTTACTGAGGAATAGATTAAGAGGTTGGTTTTATGAGTTAGTGAACTAATTCTTGAGTTGATTTATTTTATAATTGTGTGTTTAACCAATGCATAATGTTGGTGAGTAATTAATTATGGATTGAGCAAGCTTTTTAATTAACAATTATAAATGGTGAGTATACAGTAGAATAGATAATAATTTGTTATCTATGAATATATGAGTTGGGTCGTGTGTCATGTTAATTAGATTACGGATTTACTTGCCAATTGTTGTAATTAAGAGTATTTTTAAAAGCATGTTATGTAGTAATATAAATATGGAACTGAATGGGGCAAGGAAGCTTTGGCATTTTATTTCTCAAATTAATATTTTTAGCAAGTGTGGAGTTTAATTTGAGTAATATTAATGAAAGTAATACTAATTAATAGATTTTATTAATTTGGGTTACCACTAAGCAAGTATTAATATCTAAATTATTGTTAGACATTTATGTGTTATCATGCTAATAAATATTTATGTCATAGGTAAAATTTTAGTTAAGCGGATAAAAATAGGTTATTGTGTTTTATGAAAAGATTAGTAAATATTTGATTATAATTGTACGATGGTATGTTACAACTTGAATTAATTATTATTTTGGGTGGTTTAAACTTTAATATTATTAATTAACTTTTGTTAATTTATCGTCTTTCCTTGGATTAGAGTCTGATTTTGATGCTTGTGCATCGGTTCAACTGTGTTATGATTTGAGACCCGTATAACTATTTGAAATGTTATGTATTCTTTTTAGTAGCCCCTTAATTTAACTGTGTTACGATTTGATGTCTATATAACTACTTGAAATATTGTATATTTTTTTGGCAACTATAGAAGGCATGAACCAGTATTTGATCACCATGCACCAAGATAATTAAGTAAAAGAATTAAATTAATTCGACACGAGCCATATTTTAAAAATTATTAAAAAAATAAATACATGCCTCATTTCAAAAAAGGTGGAAGAGCGTAATGGCGTAAGATGACTCATTATATAATTGTGATAACGAAAAGGTACGTTAATGACAATTATCTGTAACTATTGATCGTAGGTCACATAATATGTACATGCATATATGAAATTATAAGTTATAGGTCACAGAACGAGTGTACGCATACATAAAATTGTAACTGGATGAGGTGGTCACCCCTCTTAGCATAATTGGAGTTCAATATAACCTTATAACTATTAAAATACTTTGATAAATAATAATATGAAACATATTAACTTATTTTTATGTAATTATATATTTTAATAATTTTATCAATAATACGATTTTGTGATTGTAGAAGAGAAGCTTAAGATTAATATTCAAGGGTGTAGTAAGTTTGCCTTGTATTATTATTGCATGTTATATTTAATATAACATAATTTATTTTATGGTTAATAAATTTAGGGAGATATTTAAATTTTATATTTAATTATTTTCATTATATTATACCGCAAATATAATTATTTATTCTATTATAATACATTTACTTGTATTTTCATTTTTATATCCTCCGGCCGGCTAAGGTCTGCCCTTACAAGTTGCAAAAATATGGTTTGATAAAATTAAAATATTTTCATTCATAAACTTTAGAGCATAACACAAGCTTAAACAACATAATTGAGATAAACTCAACCGAGCTAATGGCCAGCGACGGACGCCAAACTCTCTCTCAAATCCACCTCACAAAACCACCTTCACGTCCGCACCCCCAATCGCCCCTTTCCCTCCACCACCGCAACCTTCACGCCACCGCTGTCGTTGCGGACGCCGCTGTCGCCGCCCCCAAATGCGCAACCACTGACCGCCGTCCCCGAAATTCTCCAATCACCGACTCAGTCCAACTCGGCAATGGCCACCCGCCGCCTCCTCTCCTCCCTCCTACGCTCCGCCCGCGCCGCCGCCGCGCCCGCCGCCAGATCCCCTCTCCTCGCCCCCCGATCCCCCTCACCCGCCGGCCACCTGCTCGCCCGCGCCCTCAACTTAGCCACCTCCGCCGCCGCCCCGGCTCCCCCGTCTGCCGCGCCGACTGCAAAGCCCGCGGCCGGCGCCAAGGGGAAGATCACCGACGAGTTCACCGGCGCCGGCGCGATCGGGAGCGTCTGCCAGGTGATCGGTGCGGTGGTCGATGTCCGGTTCGACGAGGGGTTGCCCCCGATCTTGACGGCGCTCGAGGTCATGGACAACTCGATCCGGCTGGTGCTGGAGGTCGCGCAGCATCTGGGGGAGAACATGGTGCGGACCATCGCCATGGATGGGACGGAGGGGCTTGTTCGCGGCCAGAGGGTTTTGAACACAGGCTCTCCGATCACTGTAATCTCCATTATCTGTCTTCCTTCAATTTTCGACCTTTAATCTGCCCAGTTTATGTTTTGTTTAACAATGTGGGTAGATTTAGGTTGTTGAAGACTATTTTGGGGGTATGTAGTCTGGTGAGAGTTTGGAGAACAGGAACCGTTCTAACCATTCATTGATTCTCAATGTATATACAATCTTCTGTTCTCTTATGAATACATCAACCACTGAGAATGAGAAAACAAAACAGTAAAACAGATTTTGCATTTACCCACTAAACTACAAAATAGAAGGTGTCGTTAACTGAACAATTGATATTCAAGCCTTCATCAATTCCTTTATTTCCACTATTGGCTTCCATACCCTTCCGCAAGCTGAGCCTTGTACAAAGGCCAAGCTTGGTGGATAATTGGAGAAAAGGTTGTACAATTATAGCCTTTGCGAAGATGTCAACAACCTGTGATTTGGTGGACACAAATCTTGTCTCCAAAAGCTTCAATGCGACTTGTTCATGAATGTATGACAATATGTTTTGACCTTGCGTGAAACACCAGATTTACTTGACATATTGAGAGCACTCAGATTATCACAATACAGTTTTGGAACTGCAGTTAAGGAAGCATTTAAGTTACGCAACAAATAGGTAATCCATGTCTGCTGGTGTTGAAGCCATAGCTCTGTATTCCAATTCAGTTGATGATCTGGATGCAGTTGGTTGCTTCTTCACACTCCATGATATGCAATTTTTATTGAGATGAGTACAGTAGCTAGTTGTAGATCTTCTTGTTTCTTGACATCCTACCAAATCTGATTCTGAGAATGCTACAAGATCAGTAAAAGAATTGTGTAGCAAGTGTTGTCCAAGAGTAACTGTTCCTTTTACACAGCGAAGAATCCTCTTCACTAATGAATAGTGAAACTCTGTGGGTGAGTGCATAAACTGACAAACACTATTCACTGCAAAAGCTATATCTGGTCTCGTGAAAATCAAGTATTGCAAAGCCCCTACAATTGCTCGATAATGTGTAGGATCAACCACTAAAGGAGTGGGGTCTGGAGTCTGGTGTCTTGGAATCATTGGTGTTGACAATGACTTGCAGTCGAGAAGATGAGCCTTCTTCAAGATCTCTTCTGCATAACGAGACTGGGAGAGAAACGATTGCTCACTTGTTTTAGTAATCTAAATTCCCAAGAAATAATGAACATCATCATGATCTGTCATAGCAACTTCAGTTTTAAGTTCTGCAAGAAACACATCCAGAAGAGAAGACGAATTTCCTGTGATCAACATGTCGTCAACATAGAGCAAGAGAATGATTGAATCTGAATTTCTATGCATAGTGAACAAGGATGGATCAGCAAGGCTCGAAGTAAATCCTTTCCTTATGAGAAA
Organism: Piper longum; assembly: GCA_032619315.1. Lineage (NCBI taxonomy): Eukaryota > Viridiplantae > Streptophyta > Magnoliopsida > Piperales > Piperaceae > Piper > Piper longum. Next base: position 10,426 of record JAVDBV010048509.1, on the reverse strand, counting down.
ACTACTGAACCTATCATACCAGGCCCCAGGTTCCTGCTTAAGGCCATACAAAGCCTTTTTTAACCTGCAGACATGGTGAGAAAAATCTCTGGGTTTGAATCCAGGAGGTTGGCTTATATACACAGTTTCCTGAAGTACACCATTTAAGAGCGTGTTCTTAACATCCATTTGGTGTACTTTCCATTCTCGAATAGTTGCTAGTGATAGCACTAATCGTACTATGGCTGGTTTCACAACAGGAGAAAAGGTTTCTGAGAAATCAACACCCTCCTGTTGATTGTATCCTTTACCAACTAGCCAGTCCTTCAATCTTTCAATAGTGTTGTCTGCATGATACTTGACCTTATACACCTATTTAACTCCGATGATATTCATGTCAGGCTCTTTAGGAACCAGCTCCCATGTATTGTTGGCCTCGATTGCTGATAATTCTTCTTGCGTAGCCTTGAGCCAACCTGGATGAGCTAATGCTGTTCTTACTGATGTAGGTTCTGTAATGTCAGCAACGTTATGCTTCAATGCATACTTTGGATTTGGTTTGCTGATCCCATCTTTTGATCTTGTTATCATTTTGTGGTTGTTCCTTCTCATAGATATATCCTGTTCAGCTTCAATACCATTATCAATTTCAGCAGTATGATATGCATTTTGTGTTATATCAACACCATCAGAACTTTCTTCATTAGTCTCTTGATCAGGAAGTATTCTCTCAACACTATTCAATGGAGTAGCTGTTATATTAAAATATGCCTGTTTTCTGATTGACATTTCTGCATAAGACTTATGAGCTTATAAGGAATCCACAAAACTCGCGATTGAACACTTTTGTTGAACTGGTATTTTAGTCTTTTCCCATGGAAAAACATCTTCATTAAAGATGGCACTTTGCGGTAGATAAAATTTTCCAGTTTGCTGATGATAGCATTTATAGCCCTTATGTTGGGGTCTGTATCCAAGAAATATACCAGCCTGAGATTTTGGGCTAAACTTTGATTTTGCATAGGGCTGCAAGTATGGGAAACATCTGCATCCAAAAGTTCGAAAATTGAAATATTCTGGTTGTTTCTTGTACAATTCATAGAATGGTGAGTGATTCTGTAGTAAACTGCATGTAGGAATTCTGTTCAGAACAAATATAGCTGCGTGAAAGATGTCTACCCAAAAGTCCATTGGCACCTTGCTGTGAAAGAGTTGAGTTAAGCCAAGCTCTACAATTGATTTGTGACACCTTTCTATTATACCAGTTTGTTGTCGTGTGTGAGAGCAAGAGAACTGTTGAAGAATGCCTTGTGCTGCAAGATGGTTTTTGAATTTGTTGGAAACAAACTCTCCCCCACCATCTGAATGAAAGATCTTTATCTTGGCACAGAATTGCCTTTCAATGAGTTTCTCAATCAAAATATAGTCATCAAAAAATTCAGACTTAGATCTTATTGGATAAAACCATAGAAAATGAGTGCAGTTATCCAGAAATGCAACATAGTACTTGTATTTGTGAAGAGAGATTACAGGCGAAGGTCCCCATAGATCACAATGTATTTTCTCAAATGGAAAAGATGACCTTGACTGAGAATAAAAAAATGGTAAGCAACTAGATTTTACAATTTTGCATCTAGTACTAACACTTGGTGAATCAGACTTCTGTCCTTTTACATCTGTATGTTTCTGTGGTTACATCTGAGAGCTAATCCTCGATGTACAATGACCAACTCTGCAGTGCCAAGTGCTCAATTTAGCTTGTCTTTGTCTATTTGAAAACAGTGCTACAATCTTTATTTGATCTAAAGCATAGAGGCTACCATATCTGCTCCTTCGAGCAATTAACTGTCCATTGTTTCTGTCAGTGACAGTAAACCCGGTTGGATCAAAATCGAAAACACAGAAATTATCCTTTGTGAATTTACTAATAGATAATAAATTGTGCTTTAGATCAGGAACATGTAAAACATCATTTAATATCAGAGGGCCCATAGCTGTGTCATTGATTCTCAATTTATGTACAATGTTCTGTTCTCTTATGAATACATTAACCAATAAGAATGAGAAAACAAAACAGTAAAGCAGATTTTACAATTACACACTAAACGACAAGGTCGTTAACTTAACATTTGATATACAAGTCTTCGTCAATTTTGTGTTGCTTTCTTCACATTTTTTCCCACTCTTAGCTTCAATATAGTCAATAAGAGTTTGAAAGCATTTACCTTTGTGATTGCGATCTGTGTTTAGTGTTTGTCTTGTATGCTATTATGCCTTTTTGATGATGTCTTTAGGTCCCGGTTGGAAGAGCCACTCTTGGCCGTATTATGAATGTTATTGGAGAGCCTATCGATGAGAAGGGAGATATTAGTGAGTTGTTTTAAGCTTTATTATTAGCAGTTTTATTTGTTCATTTGATTGGGTCTTTGTTGATTGGTCGGCATTGTGCTATTTGTGTATTGATTGTGCATAATTGATTTTACCCGCTACTACGGACAGAGACTGATCATTTCTTACCTATTCATCGTGAGGCTCCTGCTTTTGTAGAGCAGGCTACTGAACAACAAATTCTGGTTACTGGCATCAAGGTGAAGCATTTTTTTTTATTTAGCTGTTTGTTTTGTTGGACTGGTGACAGCATTTTCGTATGGTAGTCTCATTGTAATTCCTGTTCAGGTGGTGGACCTCCTTGCGCCATATCAGAGAGGTGGGAAGATTGGGCTTTTTGGGGGTGCAGGTGTAGGCAAGACTGTGTTGATCATGGAACTGATTAACAATGTTGCTAAAGCTCATGGTTTGAAGCCTAACCGAGTCAATCTTTCATAATGGCCGCTGAAACATCTATTGCAATTGCATGTTTTTGTTTCCTTAGGTGGTTTCTCTGTCTTTGCTGGTGTCGGTGAGAGAACTAGAGAGGGCAATGATCTGTACAGGGAAATGATTGAAAGTGGTGTTATTAAGCTTGGGGATAAGCAGGTTCGACATACTTCAGCCCGAAAGCTTTTCTATCATCATCGATATCTGCCCCCTGTAATATTTAAGTTATATTCTTACTGAAATTTGTGTTTTTACGTTTTCCAATTAATATCTTAGAGTGAGAGCAAGTGTGCTCTTGTGTATGGACAAATGAATGAACCCCCTGGTGCTCGTGCTCGTGTTGGACTTACTGGTTTGACTGTGGCCGAGCACTTCCGCGATGCCGAGGGGCAAGATGTGCTGCTTTTTATTGACAACATTTTCCGCTTCACCCAAGTCAGTAATGCCAGTCTACTAAAGCTTAATGCTGTTCTGCAAATACTATTTTTCTTCAAACATAATAAATATACATGTATTTTAACTTAATATTACTTGTCTTACAGGCAAACTCTGAAGTGTCTGCTCTTCTTGGTCGTATTCCATCTGCTGTTGGGTATCAGCCAACTTTGGCTACTGATCTTGGTGGCTTGCAGGAGCGTATCACCACTACAAAGAAAGGATCCATTACATCAGTCCAAGCCATTTATGTGCCTGCTGACGATTTGACAGATCCTGCACCAGCAACCACATTTGCTCATCTTGATGCCACAACTGTGCTGTCACGACAGGTTTGTCGTTATTTATTTTAAAAGCATCAGTCAGTGTTAATATAGAACACATGAGTTATTTCTCTTTTCTATGCAGATTTCAGAGCTTGGTATCTACCCTGCAGTGGATCCACTTGATTCCACTTCTCGCATGCTTTCTCCTCACATTCTTGGAGAAGAGCACTATAATACTGCTCGTGGTGTCCAGAAAGTTTTACAGAACTACAAAAATCTTCAAGATATTATTGCAATTTTGGGTATGGACGAGCTCAGTGAGGATGACAAGTTGACTGTTGCCAGAGCACGTAAGATCCAACGTTTCTTGAGTCAGCCTTTCCACGTTGCTGAGGTCTTCACGGGAGCTCCTGGTAAATATGTCGAGTTGAAAGAGAGTGTTGCCAGTTTCCAGGTGAATGTTACTGCTTTAACCTTTTGTTTGAAAATTGTATTTGCTGTGAAGTAAATGATAGGTTTTTAGATTCAGTACATAGGGAAGATGGAATCATGAAAATAAAGTATGTTTTACGAAATCTTTCATAGTGAACAAGATGGAAACATTAAACTTCTAAGTTGACTTCAGCTTTTACTAATAAATTTTTAATGGCTATTGACAGGAGATGGGCTAGAATAAGTGTAGTTCTAGAAGGGCGAGAAAATGAAATGCACAAAATGAAAAGTCACTACTCACATGTAAAATAAGTATTATTTCCCCATCCCCCCATCTCTTCTCTCTTCGGTAAATTGGATAATGACAAAAAATTGATTATTCTGGCCATTCTTCTTTTTTTCTCACTCGTCTTATTCTAATTAATTGAAATCCAAAATATCCATGTCTGCTTATAATTTTCATCCACTTTTTTTCTCTCTGGCCATTATTCAATAATTTGTTTTGGCCTTTGCTTAGTTCAAAATGTTCTAATTGGCCACTAAATTTTCTTGATACGGTCAGTCCGAACAGAATCATCCTATAATTTTTTGTGATTGAAGATGTCAGGAGTGGTTTGTTAGAGTATATTTTTATGCTCATAAAAATTTACCTAATTTTTAGGAGTGGTTCTCAGATGATCAAAAATTTTATGCCCATATATTTCCTAATTATTTGGTATCATGTGGATATTTGTTGTTATTTGCTACTTGTGTTTGAATTTGACAAGTATCTAGCGAAGCAACATCTTTTGAAATTGATTTTGTGCTCATGATGCTTCACGGCTATGCTTCTACAAAAACACACACAGGGTGGGTGGATAATTTACCTTGTGTGTATGTGTACTTGTACTTTGGGTTTGGTTTGATCAGATATTGCGTTGCTTGTAGTCACTTGGTCATAATTACGGCCAAATCGTTTTTTTATTTCATGGTTAAATTGTTGCAGATGAAATCTATTTGGAAGAGGATGTGCCACATTTATCCTTGAGCTTGTCTAGTAATTATATTTTTGGTCATACGGATATTTCCTGTGTATGGTTTAATGAACTAATGATTGATCGGACAGCTTCTTGTTGTGAATCTCTTGTTCTATGTTAGCAAATGATTGCCATGTTAATATTATTTATTTTCGTGGTTTGATTTTGCCAGGGGGTTTTGGATGGGAAGTATGACGATCTTCCTGAGCAATCATTCTACATGGTTGGAGGCATTGATGAGGTCATTGCTAAAGCTGACAAGATTGCCAAGGAATCTGCATCTTGAGAGAGGTGAAATTTAGTTTTCTCCTTTAAGTGTTTAACTTAATAATTTAAGTGGTTCGGACAACGGGCCGATTAGAAATTGGATGCATTGGTGTATCCAGCATGTGTTTTGCAGTCAAGACTATGCTCCTTTCTAAGAAGGGTAGGCGCCCGCCCATGGACATTGAGGTTCTTTTAACAAACTTTGAACAGGCTTCTTCCTCATCTTGAGAATAAAAAGTGGTTTCGTGAAGGTTTTTACATTTTGCCCAGTGTAGGTGGTAAATTTTGTGTTAACGAGCACAAATATTTTTTTTGAAGCATTATTATAAATAAGGATCATTGCACAGTGGAGCCTGTATGATCATACTGCTGCATAATAACAAACAAATGAAAAGAGTACGAAATATATTTGAATGCTTAGCGAAGAGAAGAATATGGTATGAAATATACTTATTATATGGTAATGATCTACTTAAAAGCAAAGCAATGTCAACTGTAGTTGCGTTTGAGCAGTATTAAGTAATCTTGGGCATTAGATCAGACATGAAAGCGAAGGTTTTTTAAAGCTTGGGGAGAGTGATATCAAACACTTGGTCTAAGATGTCGCCCCCGCAGAATAAGGTTTCTAACACGGCTCTCAAGGGTCTATTCACTTCACCGGGGGCTCAATGTCACCTTCCCCTATGAGTCGAAGAGCCGCCGGACGTTGACGATGCATACCGAAACATCCAACTCCCTCACCGATGGAAGGTAAAAAGGCACGATGAAAGAGTACACCTTTGCTTCATCAACAAGTCCCCGTCAAACCAAACGTTGATTAGCTTCTACTACTTTTCCAAACCTGACGGATTGCTAATTTGCAAGGGTGCTCATAGTTTGATTGAGCTTGGTTTGGCTAATTGTAGACTAATATTGAGCTCATTTTAGCTCGGCTGAGTTTGTTTGAATCAACTCGACTGCGACTTTGACTCTCCTCCGTTCACTATTTTATTTTGAAAATTATATATTTTATACATTCATGTCTAAATCTTTTCATAAATAAGTATATAATAAATTCAATTAAAGTTTAGATTTCACAAATAATCTTGAACAGAAAGGACCACTTAATTTTGACGCACACTAACTTAAGTGGGAATTCTAACAAATCCAAGTATCAACAAATAAAAACCAAGAATAATTTTGGGGGGGCGGGAAAAATTGAGCCCATCAAAATTCTCACTCAAATTAGCTTCCTATTTGAGATTATTTACTATTAGGAGAAGAAGCAGCTAATAAATAAGTACGTAACATACCTTTGCAGACATTTCCATGAGACTGGAGCGAACAAGATGAATAAACCTAGCCAAGGGCGAGTCCCCCTAGGCAACGCCGTCGCCGACGCATGCAACCACCAGATCCATGCACGCGCTGCCCACCACTTCCTCCGCTCTAGAGTCCAAGAACCTCCCAATGTCCTCCTTATATTCGTAAGCCTCTCTTGTCATGGCCAAAGATATGATCACACCCATTCCCTTGTGTATGTGTTATATATCATATATTGAAGAGGAGGGACGGAAGAGTGGGAATGTACCTGATAAGAGGAGTTTTGGGCATAGCTTTGAGGGCCATCTCCGCTCTTCATGGGAAACGCTTCCATTGTTGGTGATAAAAATGGAAGATCAGAAAATAGAGAGGGAGAAAGTAAGCAAGAGTGCATGATCATCCTCTTGGCTTTGTGGGCATTTAAAGGATGGGATATTGTTCCAATTTCGGCAGCTCAAACTTGGAAGTCAGAGTGTGGCTCTCTCATAATTTGGTATGAACAGAAATAGCAACAAAAGAATAAGATAATAAACACGAAAATGTTGATCAATAATGGATAATATTGATGTGAAAGGCGGGCAAAATTGCTACGACCATCATCGGATTTTGTAGGATTGGGCACAATTAGCAATCCTAATAGAAAGAGTCCGCGTTCTATGGATGCATTTACTTATCCAGAACGGTTAATTGTGTAATCTAAGTGGCGTGAACTTTCGATAATCCAAGTTTTGGTTAAAAAAATAATTTATTGAAAATGAAATTTGTTTTCTATCGTCTTCAATAGAAATCAGAAACACAAATTCCTGGGGATTATATTGGCAAAAATGCCATATTTAAGTCGCAATGTAGATTGGCAAAAAATTGGGATACTTTCATCATTGCACGATGCTTGACAATCACAACATCAATGCGTGCAAATTTCAAAAAAGCCACAGTTACAAAATTGACATGGTTTTCAAGTGGAATCGGCCAATTTAAATTGAGACAGCGGTAGCGGTGGTGGTGGATGGGGAAAAAAAGTGAGGGAGAGAAATAAAGTGATAGTATTTTTAAAATTAAAATTTGACTCATATATGACTCAAGTAAAACTTAATAATTAATTTAAAATAATTTTAAAAAATTAAAAAATATTATAAAATATAATATATATATATATAATAATATCAAAATAACATCAATATCTAATTTTTATATATTTATTTATAAATTATCAAATTATTATATATGACTGACTTAAACCGATTCAAACCGATTCAAACCGATTCAACTGAACCGATTTTTGATCGATTTAGACCGATTCAGATTCCGATTCTGACTCCCCAAAAACCCAATTCTAATTCCGATTCCGATTTATGCAACCATGGGTAAAACTATAAGCTTGACGTCGTTCTATAATCTGTACAATTTGTAGATTATAAAAATTTCAAGAATGTTTGTCAGCATCAATTTCATCAATGGAAACAAACCGTCTTGAAACATAGGACAGTTAAATGGCAAAAACCAAGCAAGCAGACCTCAACCCTTGGTTCTATAATGTAGGGATAGGCATTCACCTATTTGAACTCGCACTTAGTCTCGTGCCCTCCTCTTTGTTCATCGGAGTCAGAAAAAAAACTCAAAATTATCAATGTCCAAAAATTTATGAAGGAATAAGAGAGGATTTACACTTGAGTAGAGAATGATCACGCTTTGAACTGTGCTTGGAAGGATGCTGTGACAAACATATGCATCGGTGGTGCTTGTCCATTCACAAGGATTTGCCCCATATGCTCTACTCGATTGATTTGAAATTGTATTGCTGCAATAAAATGGGCCAAATTAGAGTAGCGTTTCATAATCGAAAGATTGAAACAAGATAATACTAAAAACAGAAATTATAATGACTACTTAAAATGACAACAACCTTGCCCTTTCAACAAAAGTCAACATCCCGATGATTGGGTTCCAACAGCGTCACATCATCTCCTTCTTTTATCTAAGAAAAGATTGCGTCATAAATTTTGTATTAGATGCTTGCCAACTATTAGATGCATATTTTTAAGATGACAATAAAGAATGTAGCAAAATTTCAAATGGAAACAAGGTAAAATGAAAGGAAATCTCTCTTCTAGTCCAACCGAGAAAGGACAACGCTTAGCCATGTTAAACACTGAATCATATCAAACTCTCAAATGTAACATGTTAAAGCATTAATCTGTATTTATGTACATTGGCAGACCAAACAAACAGCCTCAACGTCTAGTCCAATCCATCATAAACCGGTTTGACAATTATCCACATGCAAAACCTGGCCTAGAAGAAGCTAGTAAGCACCAAAAATTGCAGCCAGAGAAAATTATAAACACACACAGTAAGGATCTCATAAACTTTGCAGATAATACTGACCGCATCAGCTCATAAGCCAAATACAGAGAGAACTATGCAACTCATATCTGAATCACATACTAAATAGTACCTGCACAGAACCACATAAGACTATTTCACAAGCAATAAAAGCTTAATCAAACATAATGAAATATCGCTACCAAATCTATCCTGCAGAACAATCATAAGTGATTGTCCCATGTTTTGGCCTTTATCTGGGCCCCCACTTTTTCAGCATGGACAGATGGAAAAGCATGCAACAAGGAGCAAACCAAAATACAGCACACCTTGGACCTCGGCCCCTCATCTACATCTGACATTGAAGGCCCTGGAGGTCATTTACCTTCCAAGGCATAGACAAGGAACCCCAGTAGTATAACCCTGGCATTTTTCTTTGTTATTGAGATCTATACCTCCTGAAGCTAGAGGAGGAATTTTCCTTTGTTATGGATATAGCAGACAAACTTTTTCTCACGAGCCTCGACTCGTACTCTAACAGTTTCATCTTTAAGATATAGTTAGGTCCCATTCCAAAATTTTAGCCCCTTCCTGGTCTCAAATGGCATAAGGCTTGTTTTAGTACTCAATATAGATGAACGGTAACTTCAAGATTTGGATTTATAGGATCTAGAATATTTCAAAAGTCAGGTCCATTAACAGATCCAGAGTCCAATCCCCACAAACAATTACCATGAGAAAATTCGTAAAATTTTAATCATTAATCATCACTTCCTCATCTAGAACTCCTTTTTCAACAAAATGATGCACACAACATTACATCAGTGGGATGTATGCTTAACTCCCTGCTGTTGATACCAACCATCCAACAGATAAATGCAACCAGTGATAGGTTCAAGGTGAATGTCAGATTAGCCTACTTGAAAATAGTGATGTACAACCAACAACCTAAGTAATATAGATCACTATTCACCATAACATAGACAAGAGCACTTACAAAGGCAATTTATTGGTGTTGTTGATAAATAGAAGTACTTTCGCACTGACTGAAACTGATTTGTTCAGCCCTCCAACAAGATCACTAAAATTGACTTTCTTGTAAGGATTCACTTAAGGACAGAAGAACAGAATGGTTAACAAAGAAAAAGTAAGAAATTGATTGAAAGAAAAAGTAAGAAAAGAGGAAAATCTTACATGCCAATTCAGATATCAAAGACTTAAGGGATGAATGTTTCTTCACCTTCCCCCGGTACCCATGGTTCTATTGAATTTGGAATCAGGCAGATGAGAAGAAAAAGATTAACCAAAAAGAAGAATAAAACATAAATAAAAACCAAGAAAAAAAGAAAAGAAAATCTGTGATCCATTGAGAAATATTATTTCTACATTATCAATGGGCAGCAAAATAACAGATTTAAAAAGCCTTGAATTCATGATAGTAAAATTTTGAGAGGAATAAAATACTCAAAGACTATCAACCTCCCACATATTTTCCCTTCTAAAATATAGGCTTCAAAGTTCAAATGCCAGATGCTTGAAAAGCATTAGTACAGTTTAGGTGCATATATATATATATATATGCACCTAAAC
>JAVDBV010048508.1:0-29693 GCA_032619315.1 Piper longum | reverse complement strand
TATATATATATATATATATATATATATATATATATATATATATTTTGTTTGATATCATTGGGCAAGAGATGTGTTTGAGAAAAAGTTGTTAGAGTTGAACAATGTTCACACTCACAAGAAGGTCTCAAATATTTTGACCAAGATTGTGATAAAAGACAAACATTTATTTTATCGGTATGGTTAATTATGTCTAGTTAGCTCATAGATTCGTGAAGGGGAAGATTTGTTGAGTTTGTAAAACCCCGAATCCGGCTCGCTCGTGAACCGAACCGAACCGTCACGGGTCCTGGGTGGATCTACTTTTGGTATCTCAAGATGGAAGATATTGACCGTTATGCATGAATGAATGTACTGAATCCTAACATGTCACTATGTGGATGACGTACCAACCATTTCATAGTAAAGATAACCACAATAAAGATCGATTAAAAAATTCATGAAATAAAATAGACAGAATCTCCCCTAAAAGTGCAATTCGGGGCCACCCTGTCAAATCAACGTATATAACTGCGTAAAACAATATTCATTCACGACACTATATTTTTCACATAAACATTTAATTCAAATGCACCAACGCATTCTTGACATTTGGGTCGTGACCCACCTGTTCATACTATTCACATGTACAATAATATATTTTTCATATCCTGCTATCACTATCCATGTCAACGTACCCAAACCATAACAAAACAATCAAAACTGTCAAAATCCTCTATCCAAGCCGGCATATCCAATATTCAATCCTCACCTACATATATATAAAGAGAAACATTAGTAATGAGTGTTACTGGTCTAAAACATAACTAATACCAAACTGGCTATGAGAGCAAACTCTCATATAGAAGAAAACATAATGAAGTCCCTTAAGAGCATCTACTAAACTGAAATTATCTTTAACTGAGCTGATCTATTATTGCTGAGGCCTCGACATTTTCTCATTTCTCTTTCTGGTCCCTTGGAACTACTGTCATATTCTTAGTCATTTTTCTTATTTTCATACCCACTCGCATAGCACGGCTATCGGTAATCCTGGCTTGGACTAACACACGCCGCTCGCATAGCATGTCATCGGTATTCCCCAACTTAGACAAGCACATGTCTGCAGACATGGTTATCGGTAATTTTGATCTTCGACTGGCACATGCCGTTGGCGTACATGGTCGTCGTTAGTTCCATCTTTGACTTGCACGTGCTTGCTCGCATAGTACGGTTATCGAAAACATAAAAACTACATATATGTATAGGTCTTGGTGGAGATTTATATAATAGGCCCGAAGGCATCGTGAGCTGAATCTGAGTTTCGAAAATAAACTCAAGGAATCTCATCCTCGAGGGTTATTAATCCAGAAAATTGTTTGGCTAAATGGCCCAAATTAAGTGGGATCCGATAAAACGCTACTTAACCCGTCCTGCAGGCATTAAAACAAACCTACAATAGAACAGAGTATAAAACAGAGACGAGTCCTAAACGGACCTACCAGAAGCTCCAAGCGTGGTTGCCCGCCTAGGCAACAAGCTCCTACTCTATACCTATACATCAAAACTAAATACTAACTCCCATTCATGATGCATTCACACACCCTATAGCACACACACATCATCACGCATCGATCAACATAAAATCAATATAAGTTTTTCTAATCTACGTTGCATTAGATTATAATACTTGTTTAATCGACCTAATTAATCACTTAGCATTCATTTTAATATCACATAATCACTTACATCCATATTTTTATTAACATAAAAATACATAACACATCAGCCACTCAATCATACTATCATAGCATGTTGTGCTAATAATCATTAATTCTAAATAATTAAATTAAAAAATTATACCTTGTGCGTCGTCAACAATCGACGACGACTAGGGTTTCATCGCGAGTGGCGGAGCTCGAATTCGGCGCTCAACGGCGTCTGACGTTCGATCAAGTCACACTGGACGAACTCGGCAAAAGACCAGGCAATTTCGATTTTTCGGCAAGTTCAGCGGTTTTTCGACGAGTCCCGGTGGTTTTCCGGCAACTCCCACGCTTTTTCGGCGACTGTTACGACAGGGCAATCAGGGGTAAGGGTCAGTACCGTCTTGACAAGTCTAACCCAATGGTGGTTGGCGGCGGCACCAAACTTGGCCCCATGGTGGGTCGCTCCAATCGGGCCCACGGCCGGCCTCGACCTCGGCGCTGGGTAGGGGGGAAATGTCGAGGAGGTCGAGAGGGTGATTGTCAGCGTCACTGTAGTGGCAGCGCGGCTCGAATGGTGGTGAATCAACTCCGGAAACGTCGCGGTTCGTGGGGCGATTCCGGCGTCGTGGCGGCAAGTCGGTGGCCGGGTTGGTCGGGGTGGCACGACGACGACATGACACGACGGGGCGGTGTCGATCGGCTGCAAGATGGCGTCGGTGAAGGCGGTGGCGACAAGAGAATGGTGACGGTGAGGGTTTAGGTGAGGAAAAGTGTCGGGAAAGGAGGTGATATACCTCAGTGGCAATTTCGTAAATAAATATTGACTCGATTCCTACTCGAGTCAAAATAATAACTAGCTCGTAATAAATCCTAAAAAAAATGGAAAAAATCCCGTAAAACAAAACAAACACCACAACATCCAAATAACATGCTCTATAACTAATAGTCCACCCTAACTACCCAATAATGTGTCCTAATGTGTTAATCGGCCTAAAACTGTTTCTACGATCAAATCAATAAAAAGAAAAATTAATGCATACTTTCATATATTGTGATAACTCATCTCACATCATCTCATCGACGTTATCATCATATATTCAATTATACATGACTCTCATCGCTTATACGACTCAGCACGCGGTCTATGAACTAACTTGACTCGAACCGACGGTTGAACCGACTAGTTTGCTATAATAAAACTTTCACTCGAGTCACGGGTTTTACAGAGTTTCCCTCCATTCGTATTGAAAAACTTAATAGTCAATTTTTTAACTTTTTTATTCAATACACTTAATATTAGTGTTTCATATACATATATGTAATTTCATCATTTTCTAGAAAAGTTTAATGTGGTGACTTATTGAATTATACCCATATTTTTTATATAAATGATAATTCTATTAATGTTAAATAAAACATCCTCTTAAAAGTTTTTAAGTATATTTAGCTCGTAAAGGGAGAATTTTAGAAAATTTTTTTTACCATCTCAAGTTGAATTAAGGGTCATAATTGATGTGAAAATTATAACGCAAGTGCACGTGTCGAATCAAGTAATAAAAGTGATAAGAAAGTATCGTCCCACGAGGAAATAGTAGTAGAAATTCTCAATTACCAAAACTAATTTAATTAATTATACTTAAATGAAAACAAATTCAAAGAGTGATTTAATTAAGAATTACGCCTAAATTAATGTAACATGAAATATTTAAATGATAAATTTAACTTCAAGACGACAACTCTAGGATTTTAAATTTCACTTAGTACATTATATGATTAAAGTTATAATTTTTACCTATGAATTGTAGATTTGAACCATTAACTATAGAAATTAATTATTTATGACATCTCTTAGATTTATCATAAACTTATCACTTTGACCTAATTTCTATATCTCTATGAAATTGCATATGCAAAATGATACATTAAGTTCTCCTCTTAACAGTTACCCAAGACATATGAGTATATCTCTATCTCATATGTAAATTACCCAAAACAGATGAACAAAAGTTATTTTATTCAATGGCAAATCTAATCTTTCTATCTCTAGACAAAATTAATTTTCTAAATCAATCAATAGATAATCAATCTAATGATAGCATTAACGAATAGAATAGAACAGATAATCCAAAAATATAATCGCATAAATAAAATTAATAACCTTTATTAATCCATGCACTAAGTTTCATTAAAAATCCTAGAAAAGAATTTACTCCATAAAATATTCAAATAAACCCAAAAAATTCATATGTGATAAAAAAGACATCATTAATCATAAAGAAAAATAAACCAGAATAAAGAAAAACTATTTTAAAGAAAACTAATTCTTCATCTGATCCAATTCCTTTGTTGTTGCTTCGTGTCTTTTAAGTGTCACTCTTTTTCCATCTTTTGTTGTTGTTCTCTTTTAAATAAAATCCCAATTCAGTTTATAAAGGATCCACCCAAATATTTCAATTGGGGTCTACTAGGATCTTCAGAAATATCAGAAAAATAAATTTTCCTGGTGCTCAAAATCCCAGTGCTCGAGCGTTCTGCTCTTGGTTTTGCTACAGTACCAGCGCTTGAGCGCTCTGTTCCTAGAGCTCGAGCGCATGCTACAGTACCCACTCGGGGCATATTATTGTAGCAATAATTCCAAAGTTCGTTTTTTGCCTGAGTTCTCCACGAATTTGTTTTAGATCATCTCGAAACTCTTATACCATGTTAGAACAACATTAATTAGCACTTTCTACACCAAAAATTAAAATAATTTCTCATATTATTAATAATAAATAATAGACTGTTAAACTAATAAAACTTAAGTAAAAGCAACTCAAAATATGACAAAATTCAACATGAAATACAAAGAATAATAACTCTTTTACAAAGTTATCAGTAATCTAAGGTGTGAGATTGATCGATATTTCTTTTGAGGTGTATGTAAATTTTTTTAAATTTTTCATATATTATTTTTTTTCAAGAGTTATATTTTTCAGATATAATTGTTAGTCTGATTTATAGGAGAATTTTATCAATTTGTATTCGATACTTGATTGTTAGAGAGTTTCTTAATCGAAATTGATTGAGTAGGTTGATTTTTTTTCTCTAATTTTAGAGAAGTTTTCATCAATTTTTTTTATTTGTGTCTCTTATTTCATCTTATATTTGTTTTATTTAATTTTGAGAGGAAATATTTTCTTTGGGTTATTTCTACTAGAGCACATATTTCTCAACAGTGGGGAGAAGGGGAAGAAGAGGAGCAGCAATGAGGGTAGAAGAGGAGGCAGCGGCTAGCAAGCATGAAAAAGAGGGGCTAAGCAGCGACAATGGTGCTTTGAGAGGGAAATGTTTTTACACCCAATGCTCTTAAGAATTTGAATTAATTTTAACTTAAATTTTTTGTTAATAATTTTTCCTAGTATTTTTTATTAAAAAGATTTTAAAAATTATTTTAAATTAATATTTTTCCTATAAATTATTATTATTTATAAATGAGATTTATAAATTTCATAAATTTGTCTCTTTTTATTTTATTATGCTAACTAAATACAACCTCAACAGTTACTAGCTTTTCGTTTCCTCAACCTACCATTCATAACTTGAAGAGATCATCATTCCAAATATTCTTAATGGTTTTTCATTCCAACAAGCCGCTAAACAAATATTAAAGACTCTAATTTTTTCCCGCCAGAAGCATCTACCATTCATCCAAACTTGTGCAGAAAAAACTCACGTCCCGTGACAATTTAAATGTCACACAGGCAATTTTTCTTGTAAGTGACGCTCCAAGGCCTCCCAGCTGCCGAGAGTAGAGCAGAAGTTTTGAATATGAAATGAGTTTGTGGAATGATACCAATCATATTGGTGCTTTTACATACTCAAAGAATGATTTCATAATTACATGGGAAAATAAAGACTGCAGTCTGCCACGCCAGAATACAAACCATAATACAGTTACAACATTACAAATCAAAACTCGCAAACAAACAACAAAATACACAGATTGGTAGTGTACAACAGACACAACAATAAAACAAGATGGATAAAATTTACAGCAGCGAGATCACAAATAAATTCTCTGCTATCTCACAATATATTATCTGGAACACTCATTTCAAAAATCTCATCACCCCATCTTAAACGCCAAGCTTTTGCTTCTCGAAAAATCAGCTTGAAACTTTTTTAGTTCAAACTGACGCCCACCACAAGCTCTTGCACATATATCAGACAACTGCTCTTCTTGTGCCAAATTCGTGGGGATCAATAGTTTCTAGGTCCTCATCTGTCGTTAATACCTAGCTGAAAGGATTTCCTCCCGAAGACGGGAATGTGTGAGTAGCTTGTTGTGAGTAACCTAAACCTGGCTGCTGGCCAGCACTTAAAGCTCCAAAAGCAGTTCCTTCATTTCCAAAATTTCCACTAATTCCTCGCTCATTACCACTATCATATCCAAAAACAAGAAAGCTCAGGAGATATGCATATCCACCTAATCATTACTATGAGATTCACGATAAGTAGAATAGATATAGTAAAATCAAGCAGCTAGAAAAAAAAAACCAGCCAGGATTACTCCCTCATAAGAAGTTGACTAAGATACTCACCCCAAAGGAACCATGGTATTTGAAGTTTGCTGCATCATATATGGCCCTAAAAATTTCAGAGAAAAAAATCAACAAAACTCGTTTAACTAAACAGATACAACCATAGTATGAATTAGCCATATTACCAGGAGGCACTGCTGATAGATAAGATGATGACTGAGGAACCCACTGCTGAGGAGTGCCAAAGCTTGAAGTCCGTAATAAGGATGCAGGAACAGGCATCCTTGGCAATGCCGTTTGTAAAGGTGTCATAGAGGGGAACTTTACCAAGATAACCACATGCAGTAGGAAGTTACTAAGGTATGTATTTGCAAAAAATCATGTAAAAGAACAGTATACAATATGGAGAGAAATTTAATGGATATTGAATCAAGCAAGCTCCCCCAGTTCATCCTTTTAGGTCTGGGCCTCACAAATACAAAAGTAGGTGTGGGGCCTGATAGGAGAGAAAACAGCACTTTAAAAAGTGTAGTATGTGTGGTCTTGAGCTCAGTCCAACTCATGGGTCTTCTAGTCACAATACATTATTGCCAATCTCATTATAAAATGAAAAATTCATATATGCTCAACTTTATGGCTAGGTAATTTAGGATTAGACATGCTACTCCAATACTTGTGTGTACTCATAAAATCTCTAAAAAGATATTATCCTTTGATATCACTAGCACTAATGGCAAAACCTAGATGAAAACAGCAAATATAATATATTGTACAAAAATTCTTACCAATGGGGCATGGCCAACAGATGGCTCGCTGTTGACATCAAATGGATTTGCAGACTTTGATGACTGGGTAAAATTGGGCATTGGTTGCAACTTGAGAGCAGAAGTAGACGAAACCAGGTGTCAGTAATGTTCAGGACTAAAATTCATCATATAATTTGCATCAAACGAATAAATTTTGTTAAAGAGTATAATACCATTGCAGCAGGATACTGCATTCCATATCCAAAAGCATGAGGTGGAGCACTCTGCCAAAGCTGGATTGGAACTGGTCTTGGCACAAAACTTGCAGTAAAAAGGTCCTGCATGAAAATATCATTAACACAAATTATCAAATAAGCAGAAAATAAAATGCGATAGGGAGCTTCTATACCTCTGGCAGTGCTTGTCGTCCAGTAAAAGCTGCTTCGGATGGTGCATGTTTTACTTCTGACTGAAGAGGTTTTGAAACAACTTCAACACCTGGGTATGGCAGCTGTGTTGTCATAGCCTGAGATAACTGACTATGAGGAAGAGTAGAAGGGCCTTGAGAATTAGGTTGAAGTGGGGAAGCCCACGGCTGAAAATCAAAGAATATTAACAACAAAGCATTAATTTATATGGACACTCATAGTCTACAGAATCAAAGATCACAAGCTCCACCAATCACCAGGATTAGTGGTGTAGAACTATCATAGATAATTTTGTTTCTACAAACCATGAAAACCAAAGTGTTCTCCCTAATTCCTGCAACTTATTTAGAGTCCGAATCTCTTTCTAAATATAACTAGTCACTTCTCCTAGAGGATTTGCAATCTTACCATATCTGTAAATCTCGGTGTGCAACATTGGATTCAGGATTTAAATAGACCACATGCATGGTCAGGACAAATTGATCCACTATGAAAAAAGAAAAGGGCCCCAATCTAACTTATTTCAGTTTATTCTTCAGCTTTAAAAAAATATTAAGCCCTTCACTTAAGAATCCGACCCAAATCAATCCAACATCATTTTAATTTGTCATTCTTATATATATATATATATATATATATATATATATATATATAGAGAGAGAGAGAGAGAGAGAGAGGAAGGCTAACCTTAGGGCGACCACAGGAAAATTTCCTGCTCGACCGTCCGATCACAAGGACGGTCCATATCTGCAGATCTTAAAAAAACCTCTTCTCTCCTCCTCCTCCCGGCCATCGCTCGCCACCACCTTCGTCCTTATGATCGGACCATCTACCGCGCCCACACCCTTGCCCTCTTCGCTCCTGGGCAGTCACGGAAAGAGGCTGGGCAGCGCGGACGGGGTCGCAAGGGTGAGTGGCGGCGCGGGAGGGGGGGGCGACGACCCGGACGAGAGCACGACGAAGAGGGCTGAGGGCATAGGTGTGGCAGACAATCCGATCATAAGGATGGAGGCAGCGGCAAGCGACGGCCAGGAGGAGGCAGAAAGGAGATGATTTTTTATGATTTGCAGATTTGGACCGTCCTTATGTTCGGACAGTCCAGATTAGGGGCGACCGCAGGGGTAGCCTAACACACACACACACATATATATAAAACTCAAGAGATCCAATCACTTTTGTACCTGATTGTTTGGCATCCCAGAAGGCAAAGGAAGCTGTGGGACAACGCCCTGACTACTGCCAACTAATAAAGGTGAAGGTGAAAGCTGACTGTGATTCATGGAGGACCATTGACTCCCTTCTGTCTTGGCAAAAGCATCAATTCCACCAAGAGTTGTGGGTGCTACTGAAGCTGTCAATTGGGAAAGTGCAGACTCTGGTGCTCCACCAGCCACGGGATGTGCGGATGATGGTTTTTGGTTTGTGGGTATGGCAACAGTGGAAGATAATTGAGCTAGCTGAGATTCAAGACTGTATGAATTTGATGTAGTGGTGGGTGCCACCTCCTGAGAATCAAAACCAAAAGAAGCCCAGTTTTCTCCACCAGTCGGCCCCACTGCTGGCTGCTGCTGAACAGGTTGACTCGAGAACAGGCCTGTTTGAGCAGGAGTAGCAACAGGTCCGTGTTGAGGATCAGCATTGAAATCAATCAGACTTCCAGAATTTGCTCTTTTCAGTTCAGCACTTTCAACGGACCCCAAACTACTCGATGACGCTGTTCTCTGCAACCAATTTCAAATTCATTATGATCATCTCACCTTTCACTTCAAAAATCATTGTAGCCAGAAACATAGTCACATCGTGTAGATTCCTAATTAAGGAGATTATAGCAAACCCTTAGTTCCACCCAAACAGGAGGATTATATCTGTCACTAACTTCAACAACATGAATCTGTATATGCTGGGCAACAGAGCAAACCAACTGAACTCATGCTAGTCAGTAATATAAAAAATAGGCACATGAAAGATTAATAGTTTGAATCCTTGCCCATGTTCCCCTCCCTCCCCACACCTCCCTTTCAAATGAAAAAAACCATTAACTTTGCCATAGGGTACCCCTCCTATGGATTGTTCAATAACCACATTCATGCCTATTTAAAAGTGAATTATAATATAGAATCATAATTTATAATTCAAAAAATAGTAACACAAAAAAGACACGAAAATCAAAGATAAATTTATCATACAAAGCCCTAGACAATGTCGTGCTTTCCATCCACAAGGACAAAATGGCCAGAAAAAAGAGGATGTGCATCATCTACATTCGCTATGTATTTTGAAGTTCAAATCAAAATCAAGGTTGATAATTAAATGACAACATATCTGCCTGCCCTATCATGTAGGTTAAGAGTCTTGAGAAAGTTTTCCATATAGTCAAATCAATATGAACAAAATACAAAATATTCCCACGATATAGCCAAGAGAATATCCACCTGTGCATGCAACAAGCCATCGGCAGATTTTCTTCCATTGGCTTTAGGAGGTTCTCCGATCCGAAGAGGTGGAACACTCTCACCCAATATTTCTCGAACAGGCCTTACAACTGGAGGACTCGACACTTCAACCTCTTTTTGATAATTTGGTGATCTACTTTCTGAACTTGATACTTCATCCGGAAACCTGCGATCCTCAAATTTCCTGTTTTGAGGTCCATTGCCAAATCTATCTTCTCGAAAACGCCTGTCATCAACAACCTCAAACCTAACAGGACTTCTTCGATAATCTTGATCATATCCAGGACTTCTTTCATCATAACCAGATTTGTAGTTCCTATCGTTATATCGTCTGTCATGTGACTCCTCATATGGTGGACTTCGAGAACCACCTCTTGGTACATCTGTTCTCCTGGAGTCAGCAGAATACTCTTTCTCTCCCTGCAAGGATCATAAACCATCATTAACAAACAGGCATTATTTTCATAACACTGTTTATCTCTAAAGGGGGAACAATTTTAGGTCTTAATTACGAATTGAGATACCATCTTCACTCGTGGAGGCCTGTCGACACTTCTCTCCCCAGTGTATCTTTTGTCCACATAAACGTGCCTAATAAAATCCCTAAGCCTCTCCACATTGCTACAATAACACATTAAGACAGTGTTACACATATCATACCTAAAAATGGTACACATAAAAGCAAAATAAAATACCTGCTATCGGGCACATAATGTCGTTGTGGGTCCCACTCCTTGAAAAAAACCTCTTTTGCACGCTAAAACAATTTTTTTAACAATCGCACATAATTTGAGTTGTTAAACACAGCTTAACCTAAACAGGTAAAAGAAGTGAAAGGTAAAGTATTACCTCGTTCCCCCCTCCTTGAAGGGCACTGACTTCCTGGGAAGTAAACTTTGCTATGGATACAGATTTGACACGATGTGTGAACTCACGGCTACATATTCGTGAAGAGAAATATAAATCCTTTATTACAAAAAAAAAAAAAGAAGTAATGCTACTGACTAATACCAGAAAATGGGCCTTTCCAAACCAAAAACTTGGCCAAAATGACCTCAAATATATAGCATACAAGAACCACGAGATATGGGGGGTTATTGTGCAGGTACTACAGAGACACTTACTGTATGCCACTACATGTTGTGCAAATAAATGTCCAGAAGTTTGTGCAGACATACTGTGGACCCTGCTTCCAGATATAATTATTAGTAACAAGCAAGAACATGCTTCAAATAAAAAAGTATGTCATTTAGAGCAAAATTAAAATGTGTTCTTCTCTTCACGGTCGACAACAATTACCAGCTCTTTATCATTTTATAAAGTTACTAAATATGAGCTTTAGAAGAATGAGATAAATATAACTCCAGAAATAATCACAAGCAATCAATCAATCCAATTAGTAATTAATATAACTTATTATTTTCCTTGCATTTCCCGTCGATGAAATGACTATAAATCAATCCCATACGATCAAAGAACTCTCTTCAGCCCAATCCAGTAACATAGTTTGGGAGGTCCGATCATTCTTTTCAATATGTGTCATATGGTACCAATAAAAGGGAACCACACAGACTATGCAACACAAGCAAAATGCTAGAAACAACATAAGGAGGATAACCCACCCTAAAAAAGAGAGCAATCACCAACCAAATTTAATTGCCATTGGCTAAAGAAACACTACACGGACCCACAAGCTAATAAAGAAGCATATACAGCTTCAGATCCACGATATCAGCAAATACTATAAAGAACTCCATTGAACATGCCAAAATGAGAAAAGGAAACCCAATCCTTTATGGGAATGCTACCTATGCATTAATTACCATTAATATGCTTTAATTAATAGATTAAATAATTTCGCTGACCACACTTTGTCTTAACTTATAAAAAATGTGTTGCCTTATTAAGGATTGCAAGCATGCATTACTCACTATTTCACCTACATTTTTTTTTGTCTGAGTATAAAAAAGAAAGCAAATCTGTCTTTATATAAAAAACTTCTATGAATTTTAGTAACGGCTCTAAGGAATTATACATTTGTTTTCTCCCCGCAAGAAAATCCAAGAAAATCAAATTTCTGGCTCCATCAAAAGTAAAGACATCACAAGCAACAGAATCAGCAGTTAGAAAATTGGCATAGCATAATATTCTTTTACACAGAAGTTAAACACCATTCTCTGCTTGAAGTGGCTCTAGTTAAACAAGCATTCTTTTCCTACAAATAAAACAGACCCTACAACTACAGTAACATAAAACTGGTTACAAGTCGTTCCAGCCCATGATATGTAGATTCAGTATGTAATTAATCTTTGTTGTAGTAAAAAAAACAGATGCATTTTTGCCGCCCATAGTAACTTCAGAATGCAGATGCCTTTAAAAACAACAGCTTCTAACCATCTAAACTTGATTGGTATTCTCATTTTTTTTTCTATTATGAATGAATTTCAAACCAACAACCTGGCAGCAACTATAAATCCAACATACAGAACAGCCCAGGTAACAGTTGAAACAAGCGCAATAAACTAACAGTAACTTTAAGTAAGATCCTCAGCTTTCAACATCAATTACAACACCGCCACTCAACCAGGCCCTGTTGAGACCAATTCTACAGCTGCAAAACCCATAGTTGACAAAAAAAAAAAAAGAGACAGGGCAAGACCCGCCATGGGCTTACCAGACTGTTGCAGTTAATGCATCGGCGATTGGCAGGGAGTTTTAAGAGCCCGCGTATGATCTTCTCGTTCTTCTCATCTTCCTTCATCCGATTCGCCATGACCACAAACCCTACACCCCCCAGGCACAGCCCCAATTCAATTCAACTCCCGCCAAAAAACCACTCACCAAACTCAAATTCAACCACATCCAACCCCCAATCCATAGAGATCCCAAATCTCAGAACCCAGAACCAAAATAGCCCCAAATAAACTCGAAAAAAAAAACGCAAAAAATCGAGCACAAAACACTTCAAACAAAAGAATCAGACATTCATACCGTGCAGGTGATGGAGATCGGGGAGATTCGGGGGATCGGGATTGTGAAATTTAGGGTTGGGATCGAGGAAGAAGAAGATCGGGTTTGCAGGGGGAAAGGGAATCAGGGAAACGGTGGAAAAGCAAAGAAATGTTGGGTGGTGTGGGGGGGAGTGGGGTAGAGGCGGTCGACAGTCTAGCCGGTGGCGGCAACCGGGATTAGCCGGTGGGCATGGGAGGCTGCGCCGGTGCGGCACGCGCGAATTATTGGTGCCTCCCCGGTGGGAAGATCTCCTTCATCGCTTGCCATGTCAGCCTAAAAAATTAAACCTCGCCCTTCATTGTTTCACACTGTTTAATGGTTGGTTTTCTTGGTTAAATAAGAGCTTAAAATCATGACCAGCACAGGATTTGTATGCAATTTTTTTCAGGCACAGCTGAGGGAGTGAGTGAGCAGCACCGCAGCAGAAATGACGTCGATTGAAGCTTTAGATATGGCCGGAGCAAATGAGCCCGGCGATGCCATTCCTTTTGAAGAGTCTGCTGATAAATGATAATTTTCGCCTAAGGTGACCAAAGTTAATACGCCTTCTGTGTGATTATCTTGTATGATAAAACATAGAGACCATAAAAGCTAAGGAGAAGATGGCGAAACCGATTAATTTGTTTCGAGTTGACTATTTACTCTTACGTTTAAATCTTTTCCATGTTTTAATTAATTATTATAGGCTAGTTTATTGTTTAGTTAACCTGATATGTTTTATTATGCTGCTTACAAGTTGAGCTATGGCCTTTGCAATTCCAACCATAATTTCAAATATTGCATTTTGGTTTGTATGATCAAATAATAGAGTTCAACTGGATTTTAAATTTATAAATAAAGTGTTTTATTAGACATTAAAAATGTATTTTACCGCCGATATCATTCCCTTTATATTCAAGCATAGTTTTCCACACCTTTTTAACTATCATATAATTTCATTTTTCGGCCCACACAAATTTTAGATGTCTATCAATAAATATTATTGTTGCTATTAGAAAATATTGGAATATTAACGTATTTATAATTATATTATTCAAATTACAAATACTATAAATTGGTAAGTTTTAACATATTTATACTCGTATTACTATAATTATTTTTTTACATAGTACTATATACTTAATTACGAATTTTCGCATAATTTGAGGTTTTGATTTATCCATGGTTATATTTGTATATAATATTGTCTTCTAACAACAATTTTTTTTGTTAAAGGTAATTATTTATTCATTATTTTTATTTAAAATAACAATTAGCGATATTTTTATAATTAATTTTGTATGTTATTATTATATATTATTATTAAGTTTCAAGCACATCACGCTGTTTCTTTGACTAGTTTAATTAGAGTAGTCGTTGTCCTCATTTTTGCAGTGAAATGAAAGATGTACGCATGCCCAAAATTATACCATTATGGACCTAACATGAAAAAATAACATGATACAACATTTTATAATAAGAATACAACATATTTATACATGAAAATTAAAAAATAAAGAAAAGAAAATAAGACCTCGAGATTGATTTGAGTTGGACAGTATTTTTAGTAGGCCTCGAGCTATTGGTTTTTGACTATTTGTTATTATTATATTTAATTATTTCAAAAGCACTATTTATTATTATTATATTAAAATATTTTTAAGTGAGTAAGGCTTCTGAATAAATTTAAATTAATTTAGAATACAATATACCGTGATTAACTTTCTCACATTAAAGCCTCTTTTATTTTTGAATCACATTTTTGCCTAATCTACGTGGGATTGATTTTGTCGCTATAATGATAATTCAATAGCCCATTAAAATTTTTTTAAAAAAATGGTCTTCCCGGGAACGTCATCGTCAAAAATATATTTAATTTTTTTAGACCCAAATGAATTGGCAGAAAAAGACGTGGGGGCGAATTCTACTGGACGGAGATTTAAACGCGGGGGCCCACACACAAAGGTTGAAGCAAAATATCCAGCATTTCACGTGTCAAACCCCCATAATTAAATGACAACAAACTCCTCCGATCTCCCAGTCCTTGACCAACTCGAACGAGGAGCTAATCATAATTTCACAGGCCCCCAAATCTCGCGATGAATAAAGTTCCCCCAATCGCAACCTTCTCCCCTCCAACAGCCATTTTTGTCCCTACAATTCCGATCAATTTGGCGATTATCGATCTCGTAAAGGTACGCTCAATCGATCTCTTTCGGTCATAGAACTTCAATTGTTAATGTTTTTTTTTTTATTATGCCGGAAAGTTTCGATCTTGGCGCGGGGGCGGGGGTTTGGATTGTTGTTGCCATCTGCTAGGGCTTGGGGTAATCGTTGCGGTTTTGGTGTTGAATTAGGGTTAGGGTCTTGATGGCGAGGGAGGGGGAGGAACCGGAGGAGTACGAGAGCGACCCGGAGGGGTCGCCATTGCGGTTGACGATGCGGCGGACGGAGGCGAGCGACGATGAGGAGGGGGAGGGGGAGCGGGATGGGGAGAAGTCGCCGCCGCCCAGGCGGGTCGATGCCAGGTCGGTGGTTGGATCTGATGCGGAGTCCGACGACCAGGGAGGGGCGCAGATGTATGAGGAGGAGGGGGAGGGGGAGGAGGAGGAAGTGGAGGACGAAGAGGTGTATGACGAGGAGGATGTTGAGGAAGAGGTGGAGGGACCTGTTATTGCAGATGCGGTGGATGCTGGGAAGGTCGACGATAAGGGTGCTGTGGACTCGGAAGTTTGCGCGGATCGTGGGATTCAATCTGCTGAGGATGGTCAGAATCCAAACGATGAGGAGAAGAAGGAAAATGAGCCATTTGCCGTGCCCACGGCAGGTGCATTTTACATGCATGATGATCGTTTTCGTGAGAGTCAAGTTGGACGACACAGGTGCTGGATTTATACTTTAATTCATTTTATATGATTTTTTTAAAAAAAACAATGCCTGGTTGCAGTATTGCATTGAAAATTTGGCTGTTTAATAGTTTATATAAATCGCTACTAGTTTTTTGAATTATTGTTAGACGAGGACAAAAAGTTATTAGTTTTTTTGCTATTTAATGGGTAACGCAAATTTGTGAATAGAGTTGTCATCTCTTAATATCACACAATTAAACTGTACGGATTAATATGTGATTGAACTTGTTAGTTTCAAATTATATCGGATGTTCTACGTCATTTGACTATGAGAGGCTTTTACTACTGATTTTTAGAGTTACATAGTAGTTTATTTCTTCTTGCTCTTGTCATTTTGGTGAGTACTTGGTTCGTTTTTTGTTTAGGCGTTCTGGTGGAAGGAGGCTTTGGGAATCTAAAGATGATCGTGCTTGGGTTCATGACAGATTTGAAGAAATGAATCTTCAAGATATACATTTTGATGAGGTGGCATGCTTTTATTTATGTTAGTGGTGTGAAGTTTATGATTTTGTTTCATTGATCCTTTGAGGATGCATATACTAACCTCAGGGCTTCATTTTTTTTGTGACATTTTCAATCTTCTCGGCCTTCATGTTTAATTTAAGCATGGTAGGATGCTATGGTCATAAGTGTATGTCTGAAATTACATAAGTTCATATGAGTATTCATTAAATAGTTATATGTCCCAAGACCTTGACATGTCTGTGGTAACATTTTGATCGTGGAAGAACACAAGCTAAATTTGTGGTATCTTGGCCCTATGTTTGAATTATTTTGAAATTTGTTTCATGATTCTTATTTTGTCTATTAATTGTTTTTTTTTCGTTCAAAGAACTATTTCTGTAGTTATATATGTTTGTTTTTTCAGGAAAGGAGAAGCCATAGGAATCAATTTAGAGGTCGAGTTAAGAAGCGAGGCTCAGGTCGTGGATATGTGAGGGGAAGAAGTAAAGGTTATGATGACAACACCAATCAGAACCGTGCTCCAAAAAGTGTGAGGGGAAGAGGGCCAAGAAAGTATGATACATTGAAGAATAATAATGATCAACCACGAACTCAAAGGAAGCAGTATGTATTTTTTAACAATTTCTTCTAATTTTTCTTGTTATGCCCGTTGTCACTAATGATGGCATTCATTGCTGTCTTGAAACAGAACCAGAAAAGCTTATGAGGCAACCGCAAACAATAATCTTGGGAAATCGACGGGGAACCAGTCTACTGTGCCAACAGTATCTGTTGCTCCCACAAATCATGTTTTTGCGTCAAGTTTGAGCTCTGCCTCTCCTCCATTTTATCCATCAGGGGCCACTACTCAAGATGTATCATTTGTTCCAAAAAGGGATCCTCAAGCTGTTGGTAATGGTAAAAGTTATCCCATGCTGAAGGAAGAGAACCTTCTTTCCACGCCTCATTCTAATTCATTGCTTAGAGGAAAAGGTGCTGTTGAGGCTACTGGTCAAGATAGAATCTATATTGAGGATTCGGCTCATGCTATCAAAGCCAAGGCAGCAGTTAACATGCTACCTGCGAAAGTGGCACAGCCAAATCATACCAGGGTACAAGCTAGGGGCACAAGCTTGCCTGGGTCAATTCCTTATCAGCCTGCCTCCTCAACCAACCAGTTGGCCCAGGGTTCTGTGCAAATGCACCAAATATCACCTGTTTCTCAGAAGCTACCTCAAAGTTCTGCGCAGCCTTCATTCAGGGCATCTAGTCAACAGGTCAATTTGCGGATGGCTAGTGGTAACCAAGCATCTCCATCTCAAGGTCCGTCAGTCGCATCATCTGAAGCTCCAGAGGTGCAATCTCCTCCAGGATCGGCTAAGTCTAAAATGGTTATGGTGGGAAAGGGTAAATCCAGCACTCAGGGTGCTGGTAGGGGTTCATTTCTCTACAATGGGGCCCAGATAATTGCTGCTACTGGCAGTCATGGGGATCAAGGCTTTCAGGCTCAAACTATTTTGCCAGGTTACATTTGAAAGATTATTCTTACACTGTTTTTACACATTAATTGATATGTATGTTGCATAAGCTAGCATTCCTTGTCATGATCCTTTTCATAACAAAATAGAATTAGCTTATATCTTAATTTGCACATTTTTTGTGGTAATTTGATCTACTTGATTTACAGCAACAGTTATGCCATTTGGGGGTCAATCTCATGGTGGTCTTGGAGTTCCTGCTGTTGGTATGGCACTTCCTGGTTATGTTGCACAGTCACAGCTTGGTTTTGGGAATTCAGAAATGACTTGGTATGCTGTATAGTTCTGTTTTCCCTTATTCCTTTTGCTATTGACAGCTTGGTATGCAGTTTTGTGACATTCAGTGTTATTGAAATTTCTTAGCATACGGTTGTTTCTATATTGATTGTTTCATCATCTTCACATCTTGGTAACCTAAACCTGAGACCCTAGGTCGGGTTGTCATTGATAAATCTCTCAAGTATTAATTGATGCTATTAAACTTTTGCGAAACAATGTTCAAAATTTTCATTTGGCTGTGATTTCTTAGAAAAACTCTCAAATCGGTTCTGATTTATTATGTGCATTTGTTTTATGGAACCTTATGACTTATCCTAACTTTTGGAAGATTATACTTGTTTTTTTATAAGAAAAAAACTGAAATTTCGTGTTTTCTGTAGCAGGAGCTTATTGATGGTTGCTATTTTGTTTTTATTGCATGACATTTGTAGGTTGCCTCTATTGGCTGGAGCTGCTACTGGAGCTTTAGGTGCAACTTACTGCCCCCCTTATATTGCTGTTGATGGTGGTTATTATGCTCGTCCATCTGGACAGGCTTCTTCTGGTGGTGTATCCAAGTAAGCTTCATTTAGGAGTGATGAGAATACAACTTTTAAGAGCTTTTCTATCATGTAATTTAGAAATTTCTATAGAGATGATGTATTTTGACATAATGTTTTCTACTGTTAGTTATGATTTATATGTACTCCTATACTCTCTGATATTGTTCGAATTCTTTCTTGAATATTTGCCCTTCTCAGGGATACAAGCTCCAATAAACCTGGTAATGATGTCTCAAAGCCTTCTCAAAGAACTGGTATGTCATTTGACAGTAGATGATTTGTCCATAGTGACGGCCTTTTAAATAAAAAGCTAGTTAATTGCATTTTTTTCTCCACCCTTTTTAGAGCTTTTAAGTGAGGAGTTTGGCCAAAGGCAGAATAAACCTCGCAGGCAAGTTTATTAATATATTCTTTTAATATTTTTTGGTGCGTTATAGTTGGTTGTATTATGTGTATACTGAATTTATCCTAATCTTTAATGCAGATATTCTGAAATGAACTTTGGCCAATGAAGTACATGCATAGTGATTGTGTGTGTATTTGAATAAGCAATCTAAAAGGTGCGCTTGAGCATTTGTTTGAAGTTCAGCAGTTTGGCTTTATTGTGAATGAGATATGCTTTTCCATGAGATGTCATTACAGTTTTCAATACTGTAGCTGTCAGCGTGGTATTGTTCAAGTGGTATGTGATATGCATGACTCGACTAGGTTCAATTGGGATTAGCTAGATTGGGGATTATACTGGATTTATTAATTTGTTGTATTATTCCCAGCTTAAAAAAAAAATTGCAAGGCCCTTAATTTTTTAAGTAATATTTTCATACCTATATAGAAACAAAGACATACAAGTATGTAACTCAACAATAATTTCGAATCAAAATGACACTGACATTATCCAACAATACACAATCTAACAACATCATAAATATATAAACATACATCATGTTTTCTAAAATTAAAGACCGAACATCAACCACAATCTGTAGTCCATAGATCATACTAATAACTAGGACACACCTATTTTTTTTTTTCCTTTATCTTCACCCAAGTCTTCTTCAAATTCTTCATTATTCACTTCTTAAGGACAACATCCATGGGATGGTTCTTGCCTTTTAGTTTTTTATTCTCAAATTTCATCTTCCCCCAAAATATGTTAAGTCCTCGAGCTCCCAAAGATAACGGTCAACTTTTGAAGATTTGGAGTTTGAGTTTGAGTTCCAAAATTGCTCTACCATTTATCTCTAATTAAAGAAATATAGAAATATAAAATACTGTATAATTACATGGTTACTATAATAGTAAGAGCTATTGCTGTACTAGGAGGCAGGTTCAAGTGCAATTATAGCAATGTGACGATCAAAATCCCCATCTCCATCCTTAAATACTTCTCATTAGTTAAATTCTTTTGGGGAGTTACATCGCCCTTTGCATACCTCTCTATTACATCTAGCAAGTGTGCCATAGTTGTCGTAGTCTTTATGTCATTGACTTATATTGATTGAGTGGATTCAACCTCTCTTGCTGACAAATTCTTTTTAAGTTGATGTTCCCTCCTATTGTTAACCATTGCAACCATGGATTGTAATTCGGCAAAATTCCTGCGGAATTTAGCCGGAATTCCTATTCTTGCATATTACCGGAACGGAAATAGGCGGCATAACGGAAATCCTATTCCTGTACTAGGGTGGTTATATTGATCCACATAGGGCTTTTTCTTTCTATTGATTGAGTGTTATGTCTTCTTTTGCTAAGTGTTATGCCTTCTTTCTATTAATTAAGTTTTATGTTTCAAAATATTTGACCAATAGCATTTGTATGGTTTAATATTTATGTGCACTTAAATGGGTATTAAATACATCGGCTTATGTTGTCTTTTCCCTTATGTTCTATATGTTGTTTACATGACAATTTATGTATCTATAATGCATTATTTACTCATTTTAAAAATTCCAAATTTCTCCAAAATTCCTCCAATGTCAAATTCCGAAACGAAACCGAAACCTGATATTGCAAACCTTGATTGCAAGATAAGTCTCTAATTTTCTCTAATACCTATAAAAGAATGTTGTAAGAGATGCTTTGGAGTTTTTCTATATGGATGGCCTTAAACAAATAACTCATAGAAGGACAGGAGTCATTGTTAATAATCCTCAAGACTTGTAAAATTAGCTTCGTAGCCTACACTACCATTGCACAATTCCTCTAAAAAGATGAATTCAAAATGGTCTCAGCAACTTGTTTTCCTTTTGAATCTTTTGATGTGCTAACTCTTTATTGTACAACCTGCCTCAGCCTACACTTTTTTAATTCTCCAAGATATTCTTGAGCTGCTTCTTTTTTTTTTTCAACAAGTAAGCTCTCAAATCATGCACACTAGGGAGGTTTACTATTCCAGGTGTCTATCAACTTCAACGACAACGACGAATATATAGAGAAAAGATTAAAAACGACAACTATAGAAACAGAAAGTAAAATTTATTGATTCAACTCATGTATGTCTTTTTGCCCTTGGCAATACATGTATAGAGAACTTTTTCCTAGTTCAACTTGAAATATAAGGATTAATATAATATTGAAATCTCTATTAAGAAAGAAATAAATAAGACTTTAATTTAGATAAGAAACTGCCTAATATAACTCAGATTAAATGAGAACTCTTAATGCTTAAATAGGAAACAAACTAAGGAACTAAATTAGGCGGCTTCTTATTCTAACATAACTAGGAAATTGATGCAACCTGCAATTTAGAATATTATATGGAACTAAACTCTAACAACAAAGTTTAAGATTTCAAGGGGTTTTCTCTCAACATCAAAGACGAAGTTTAATAGAAAATGAGATAGAGGCTGACAACTATGGAACTGGAAAATAAAATAACTTCATGTGTTGAATAATATTGATCTATCTAGGTAACGTACATATTTATAAAGACTTGTTCCTGGTCCAAGTGAAAATATAAATACTAATAAACGCTGAAAACACTAATGAGGGAAGAACTAAATGGGTTCTATTGAGATAAGGAATTTCCTAATAAACTTCCTAATAAAACTCGACTCGGCTAAAATGGACTGTGGAAATAAATTAAGCAACTCCTTATTTCGTTCCTGCCAACATAGACTCTAAACAAGAATAGGAAGCAACTTTTAATACAACCAGAATCTCTCAAACTAGACACTTCTAATATAATTAGAAAACATGAAATAGACTACCAAGATAGGATGTTATCTGCCATCAGTTGCCCTTGTATGAAAAGAACTCATCCTCAAGTTCTGAATGAAAACAATCCGTAAAACCAATAAAGGAAGACTGTGTGAAGGCTTATTTGCATCATACAATGACGAGTTAAATTATACGTCATCAGTTACATAAAATACTATAATTAGATTGCTGCTGTCATCATAATGCCTTCCCACCTTTTCCCTTTCGCATTTTATGTGGAGTCTTTATCTTTTTTCTATCCTGATATAACACTTGAACCCGATACAAGCATGAAATCAACTCCATCATTTTAACAAATTCCTTGGGTGGATTTACTATGGTTTTCCTCTTCGAAAATGGTTTCACTTCTATCAGACTTTGTTTTTCAACATAGTCTTGAAAGGCCTTTAACTTTTTTTTGTTGAATGGCAAAAGGAACTTTTGGACATTGTTTGGTCTCCTTGTTGACCAGCCAAATTTTTCTTCACCTTAGTATTGCCTCCATCATTGAGCATTGTGCCACAATAAGTGCACAATAACCTTCCAAGTGTGTTGAAGGATCTTTCTCCTCCACACAATAATCCCATGCAATTCCTCAAGTGATTTCACACTAGGATTTTCCTCCGAAAATGGCTTCACTTCTAGCAGGCTTTTTTTTTTTCACTTCTAGAAGGATTTTCCTGTAGTGTTGAAGGGTCTTTAACTTTTTTTGTTGAATGCCGAAAGGAACTTTTGGACATTTTTCAGTCTCGTAGTTGACCAGCTAAATTTTTCCTCACCTTGGTAATGCCTCCATCATTGAGCATTGTGCCACAATAAGTGCACAATAACCTTCCAAGTGTGTTGAATGATCTTTCTCCTCACAATAATCCCATGCAATATCTATTTTTTCCTCTAACAACCACTTATTTTTGTGCAACAGATGTTGATGTTGGGGTAGTTACAGAAGTTGCCCCTGTGAGATTGTGTGATATTTATTCCTGATTATCAATTGTTCATAAATAATCATTGCATATCAAAATAAACAATAAGGTCACTATAAAGACATTCAACACCAATAAAGATTTTACCCATACAAAAAAAAAAAACGAAACATACTACAAAAATTCTCATACACAGATAATAAAGAGTCCAAAGATTTCATCCATCCAAAAAAATGAAACATGCTACGAAAATTTCTGTACAAAGTTATGGAGAGCCCGCTATAAGCCCATATAAGACTTGCATTTCACATACTTAAGAACAAAGAAACGCATTCAATGAAAAAAAGAACAAAAAAATGCGTTTGGTATTTTACTTGTTCTTACAGACCTACATTTTTTCATAGCAATTAGAAAACAATATTGAAATAACTGCAATGAACACTTGTGGAAATTAGGGAAAAATTCAAACATGGCCACAAAAATGATTCCTAATTTCCAATCCTTAATAAAGTATTCAGTTTTCCAAGTGTTAATGGCAAAAGTAGAATGATGGAAAATGTGTGCTTTCAAATCATCCCTATCAGAGATAAATACAAAAAAAATACTTAAGGATCTCAACCGTCAAAAGGAAGAATTAATATTTTTTTATGTTATGATCCACAAACTGTAATCCATGAAGGAGAAAAGTAATTTGAAACACGTATGAGGGAGACAACTTAGTTCTAACTACAATTATGACATAGAGTAGTTGAGAAAATATAATTGGAAGATAAATAACATTTCTGATGTAAGCTAGAGAAAAAAAGAAGAAAGCTGGGCCTTGTAGTATAAATTGAAACATATAACATTTTACTTACAGTGTTCTCAGATGATTTGAACAGCAGAGTATTTATGAGGAAGCGCACTTACAAACAAATAACATTGTAGTTCACTAGAATACAAGCACTCTGATGCAAATAAGGCAAACATTCCAAGGAACAATTTATAATGGTAATAGCCTAACAAACAAAAGCACATTCACACAAATAATTAACTGAAGATTGAATTTTTTACCTCTTTGCTGGAGAACAGATGTCACCAGTGAGAGGGTAGGCGGTGGCAGGCGGCAGGTGGCAGGTCAGAGTGGCAAATGAAGGCAGTGGCAGGGGGTTGGAGATTTTGGGCTTGAGTGGGTTTAGGGATATTTGGGGGAAATAATATTAACATCAAATTGGCTGGTTCGAGTGTACCTCCAGTTCGCTAGTTTTACCGAAAACTGGAGGCTTCAGGCTGGGTTGCTGCAACCCGTAGGAAATTCAGCCAGTATCCAGTATACCGGGTCCTGCCGGGCCAGTATTCAAAACTTTGGATGTAGCTCTTGGTGGGGGCAAAATTTGATCATCCTAGAGATGAAACTTGTGGCTATCTGTTGTGAGTTTGTGATTTCTTTCCAAAAAGCCAAGGGCTTGGGGTGAAATCTAAAAAAAAAGAACGTTTCATTAGATGGAGGTCTGGTAGGGGAGAAGGGGATGTAGATTGAGACTGTGAATATATAGGGCCCATCTTGTAGAGAAAAGAGATTTGTCAAGGAAATTAGGTGGTTGAATGCAAAATGGTAGAGGGTGTGGTGGCTTTGTGGGAAAGAGATCTACTGGATTAACATGGAAAATGAGGTGGATTGCTTCTGCGCTAGTGTACGACTTCTCTGTCCATTTTTTTGAGGGCAATTGCTCAATTGTGCGTAAGGGGTGTCACTGGGCCTAGCATATCAAGTATTATGGGACACTAGGAAAGTTATTTGAAGTCATAACATTTATTTTGAAAGCTAAAATTTAGGTTGAATCATGAAAGTGACTCAAATCTCTTTAGTTTCATAGTCTATTTTAGAAAGCCATGATAGAACCATGAAATTGATTTATACTCTTTAGCATTGCATAGAAAGCTTCGAAGGTCTCTTCAGTTGAATCATAATTGTAAGTTTGTAGAAGAATTGTAGGTTTTATTTGCGATTTGGGATCCAGAAAGACTATTTTAATTGATTTTGAAGTGCCCTTTTGTACAATACAGCAAGACTACCCCTGGGCTCTTCGTGTTCTTCGGCTAGTTCTGGATTACCTGGGGCAGCATGTTGTCCATATGCTAGGTAATCATTTTTATCTAAGTTGCTTGTTGATCTTTGATTGATCCTTTAATTTGAAGTTGACATTTGAATGCATTTGTTTGGAAATCTAGCCCCTTTTACCATCAACTACTTGATCTGATTTGGGTCAATGCATTTTTGGAATGTGGGTGATTTTCTACTCATATATGGTCACATATTCCAAATGAGTGCATTCATTTAGTTCTATGTGCAACTCAGAAAATACTTTTTATTTCATTTGTTTCTATTTTCAACATTTTAAAATGAATTTGACAGTAGTTGAGCACCAGGCTTGTGCTGCGAATAAGCATGACCAGTAAGTACTGCTGCTAGACGGGGGTGGAATATGTCTAATTCATCTTTGGTAAGAAGGATATTCAAGTTTAACTTCGGATCCTTGCTGTTTGGATTTTGTTTGATCTATATATATCAATATAATGGTGGACAGCTTTCAGGTTTCGTGGCGTGTGGTTTTTTGAAGCTTGTGAGAAACTGAAGCGAGCTTCTGCGCTTGTTGATATACGTATTTTCAGGGGTTGGTTTTTTTATGTCATTTAGTTTTTGTATTCGCTCATGTTATTAGAGACGAACAGTATGGATCTGTTATATTTTTCGGTTGCAATATATAGAGTGTGTGAGTTTCATGTTATCTTGTTACTTAAATTGGATTCGTCAATTCTAACAAGATGTCGCAGTGCCCATATTGATCCGCCGATCTATTAGAAAAAATGATAATGGTGACAAAATCAACTTGAGTTTCAAGGAAAATGATGATACAGAAGCGGTGATGGCCAGAGACATTTTACATGAACTTGTAATTTGAGTGGGCACTAATTTTGAAGTTTGAACCTTTGAACATGGGTTAGCTGGGTTAAATATTCCGTGTAAAAATAAATGATGTCATACCATATGTGTTAGCAGTGCTCTATATCGTGTGATTGCAAGTCTTTTGCATGGGTATGTTTAATTTTGGGACGTTAGGTCAAAGGTTCTCAACCTTTGTCGCCTTGCTATCATTGGAACCAATTTGTAAGTCATTAACATCGATTTTCGGAAGAAATGATCTTGAAGAAGGTGTGAGTTAATGGGAATGGAGTTCCTTTTGTTCTGTTATTTGGCCTTCTCTTTTCATGAATTGTCGCATTGAAAAATGCTTCGTGCACAGATGGTCATATTTATCTGGAACAAAAATGACTTACCCAATTCTTACCGAGATTTACCCTAATCTGAGCCTCAATAAATGGCAAGAAATTACAATTTCACGTGTAGTTTTAAATATCGAATTAGTTGTCGTGTTAAATAATTTATAACTAGTACAGGATGTATTTGGTTAAATTGGATTTATTAAAATTTAAATTATAAATAAAATATTTATTAGACCATAAAGATATGTTTTTTCATCGATATTTAATTACATGTTGGTTAAAACAGCGTGATTTTAATAATAAAAAAATCTGGATTTTGTGAAAATTTAATTTGCAAAATTAGATACGAATAGAAATGTTATGAAAGGCTTAAATTGCATCAGATTTAAAGACACTATAATAATATAGTAATACTATAGTAATATTAGGTGGATCGGATGGTATAATACAGAATTTAAAATACCGTGTGGTACAATATTGAATATAATAATGGGATCGGGTGGCACTATAATTTTCACACTGTGGGGGTCAGATGTGTCCTCCATCTAATACACTTTCTCCTCCCTACCTACTACATATGACAGACTTTCTTCTCCCCACACCAGAATTTATTCACACCTTGAATTCAGACCAGGGCTGCAAATTGCCATTTTTTTCCCCAGGACTCGAGTTTGAGTTTCAGTAATTGGGTTAGTTAGATTATTAATATTGTAAATATAGGTTAGGCCCGGTTTGATTGGTGAAGTCAAGTCCTCAGGTACGTATTTACATAATATATGTTTTACAACAAGAAGTTTTAATAATAATGCACCGACAAATTTCAAGTGTCAACAGTTTTCCAAGAAATATAGTTAAATTACACTCTCAGACACAAAATTTTCTTCATTTTGTTTTATTTTATCAAAGTAAGAAGTTATGCATTCTTTAGAAAGACGGCCTTGGGGAGTGTTAACCGCTCCCTAAAACGTGGTCAACTAATATATACACTCAACCGCTAGGTTTTCTTTTTTATATTTTCTGTTATCGATCAAAATGTATACTCACGATTTTTTCCTTTCTTTAAAGTGGCTAGCATAGGCTCAAACGCCAAGTTCTTTGTGGACGGCTCCCAATAAGGTATGATTTTCCCCTCTTTGGTTTTGGCCATGTTGCTTCATAGTTAAAGACAAGAGTTGTCAAACAAATGATGATCTGTGAAAGGAATGTATATTACATCAGGAAATAGTAGTACATACATAAACAAAAATAAAGGTTTACAAGAGAATTCCAATTGGATTGTTTCACTTCAAGATATCAGTTTATGGATAAAACTGGCTAAATGACTGTCACGGAAGTGCTCCATCAATAATCATTATTATATATAGTGCTTCCCACATTATGGTGTATGAACTCACCCGATGTAGATACTCGTGTATACTTATCAATTGTTTAAGATCCAAGTGATAAGTGTTAGAAATATATATTTTTTCTTTAGATTTTGTGCTTAGTTGTGTTTAGTGTTCGAGAGGTTTTTTTTATTTTTATTTAATTTTTAGATCATAGGTTTGAGTAGTTTAAATTATTTTTAATTTATATTTAGATTTAATTAATTTTGATATTATTTTATTTTATTAAATATTTTTCATTCATTTTGAAGGAGATACGATTGTGATCAAGTAAACCGAGATGACCCAGGCAAATGCAAATGGTGGGCATCAGTCTATCTAACATCGAACAATGCATTGTCCGTATCTGTTCATTTAACCTCAGACAAAAAACTCGATCGTCCATGGTCAAAATTTTTATGTCAAGCCGATCACAGTCAGACACAATCAAAATTTGGTTAATATATAAAATTATTCTCATCTCATATTTATTTTATTATCTAATTATTTTTTATTATAAATATTAGTTTTTCTTACAAACAATTAATATCTCATTTATATAATCATTATTTATCTTTTTTTAATTTCACTCATGTCAATTAACATAAAAATTAAAATCATTTTTTAAAAAAATATTTGAATAAAGAAATATTATATTACAATGGAAAATTCAAAAAATAAGATTGATGTGAAATCTATGGCAAAATAGATGAGTGTCAAACAAGCCCTCTATTAAAATTAAAAGTTCATTAATTATTCATCTTATTGGAAGCATAAGTAGAAGATTCTAATGAGTAAGTAAGTTAATTATAGAATATTTATCAAATGAGCCAATATGAACTCATTTGGAGAATTATTTGGATGAACTAACTATTTCATTGTGAAGATTAAACATATTAAAATATCTTATTTTGAAAAAAAATTGTTCAATATGTTTTAGTCATTTTTATGTTAACCGGCTCTTCCAAATCGGCATTTAGTATTAGAAATAGTTTCAATATAAAAATATTTGAAGCTTTGATATGTGCCCAAAATTAGCTAAGGAGTGAATATGAAGGAAATTCATATTCTATATCTATATATTTTTTATTTTTGATATATTTTTTAACATATGTTTTTCTCTTGATACTATATTTTTTACGTGTAGATAAACAAATAATTTCATCATCAAATTTGTTTAGAATAATGAATATTAAAGAATGAGAAAATATTGATGCATTCGAGAATGTTATATTTAATTTCTACTCTTCTAATATTTATAAAATATTTCTACAAGTAATTCATTTTTTTGTATATTTTTTCATGTACATGAGCTACATTGGATGAAGGATCAACTATTAAAATATTTTACCTTTGAAGTATATTTAATATTGGATTACATTTTGATGTGAAAGAATAATTTAAAACTTCTATAAATTGATTATCGTTTGTTTAACTTAAAAATGTATACGAGCTAAATTTTAAAAATTTAGTAAACTATGATATTAATTGAGGGCATTCTAATTATATACTAAGTGGTTTGATATGATTATTGATGTTGATGTGGATAAGGTGGGCATGGACGTTCAAATGTCCATGTCCAACCGATGTCCGAAGCATGTCCGACCGAATTTGATCGAATTAAAATAAGTCAAACATAGACATTTTTTGTCCAACTAAACGACCAATCGAATGTCTGATATTTTATATCAATAAAATAATGTCTTTGACATTTTTAATACTAATATTATATTTTATGAAAATTATAAAATATAATATTCAATAAAATTTATATATAATGCATAAAATAACAAAAAATAGCATGCATAAAAAAGGATAAAAACTATGTTTATATTTAAGAATTTGGAATAATATATTCGCATTAATAATCATATCAAACTACTTTTAAAATAAGTGAAATAAAAATTTATCATGGAATTTAGAATAATATAAATGAGTAGTTCATGCTCCCTTAAACATCTTTTTTATAATAACGACAAATAACATATATTCTATTTTTCTTATATTTTTTATGAAAATAGGCCAATACACCGGATGCCATTTTCCTTTTTTTTAATAATGAACTATCCATAACTTTTCCTTCTTTAGGAATCAATTTTTTCCTAGCTTTTACATTTAGTAAAGAATTTTATTGATCTATCTCTGAAAAAAAATATTAATTTGCATTTAGTACCCGCTTCCTTCCCAAACAATTACACAAATTTTTATAAATCAAATGCTAGAATTTTTTGTTCATTAGATCCAATTATAAATAATCATTAACTTAATAATTTTCAAACAATATTCAATAATCCGCATTCATCAAAATAATCTAAGTATTAATGAGAAATCTTATACTCGCAGAGGATGACGATTCGGTGGAGGGCGGCAACAGGAGGAAAGGGGAGGGCGGCGAAGGTCGAGAGAGGG
>JAVDBV010048507.1:0-21132 GCA_032619315.1 Piper longum | reverse complement strand
TGTTTGCTTACGGCCCGGTGTGAGGCAATTCTTGAAGTTTCATATGTTTTCGTGGGTAATGGAATACCTATTTGCCAGATTGTATTAGTTATTTTTCGGACCAGTAACATTCGTTACTGACGTTTTTCATATAATATATGTAGGTCTCGCAAATCTTGAGTCGACTTCGGCGGAAGGACAGATAAACGCTACACACACTTGAGCTCAACGCAGTATTTACTTTCTTACATTCATTTATATTTGTTGTGTTTTTATAAATAATTGACAATGTCTTCCATTCTCATGACACCAAGAGGGTTACTTCGATCTATTTTATGGATCGAGTCTCACTGACTAATAATATTAAACATGTCTCGACTCGATCGTAACATTTCTTATTCGGTTCTTAAGTGAACCAAAATCGAGGTGTTACACATACCAATTTTATTATGTTTGTCTAAGTTACATTGCAATCAATTAGCATGCTCAAATTTAGTTTACCTAATTTGATCATTAGTGTTCATCCATTATCAATCACATCATGTAACTCTTTATTTCATTCACAATCAAACTTTTATCACGACAACTAATCAATCCTAGCATGTTGTACTAACAATCATCAATTTTTAAATAAGAAAATAGGAGTTAATTATACCTCTCGTCGTCGACAATCGGCAACGGCTAGGGTTTCCTCATGGGTCTCGGAGATTGAATTTGGTGCTTGGCAGCACATGAAGTTCAATCGGGTTCAATTGGATGAGCACGACTTAAGATCTAGTGAATTCCAGTGAATCTGGTTTTCCGGTGGTTTTCGACAATTTTTTGGCAGTTTTCAGCAATTTTTTGCAGTTTTCCGGCGACTATTCTAGTGGGGTAATCAGGGGTAAGGGTCAGCACCAGCTCGGCGAGCTCAACCCAA
Source organism: Piper longum (assembly GCA_032619315.1). Taxonomy (NCBI): domain Eukaryota; kingdom Viridiplantae; phylum Streptophyta; class Magnoliopsida; order Piperales; family Piperaceae; genus Piper; species Piper longum. The sequence continues at coordinate 20,234 of JAVDBV010048507.1, read as the reverse complement.
TGGTGGTGACGGCTAGGGCAGTAGCGGCGGCGATGACCGCCGACAGCGGCGTCGTGTTCGGTCAGAGCGGTCGGTCGCTCCAATCGAACCCACGCCCGGCCTCGGCAGTGACGCTAGGTAGGGGAGAAATGTCAACAAGATCTAGGGAGTGGTCGTCAGTGTCACAGTGGCGGCAGTGCTGCCTAGACAGCGGTGAATCGACTCCAAGAACATCGCGCATTTGTGGGCCAATTCCAGCGTCGTGGCAGCCATACGTTGGCCTGGGTTGGTCCGGGCGGCACGGCGACACCATGATGGGGCGGGGCAGCGTCGATTGGCGGCGACAAACATAGGCGATGACAAGGGTTTGGGGGTGAGGAAAGTGTCGGGAGGGAGATGAAATACTTTAGTGGCAAACTCATAAATAAGTATTGACTAGACTTCGACTCGAGTCAAAAATAATAACTACCTCATAATAAATCCTAGAAATTCCAGAAAAATAGGGGGAAATCCCATAAAACACATTACACATCATAACACCACAATGACAATTCTATAACTAATAGCCCACCCAACTGCCCTATAATGCGTCATAATGTGTTTTTTGGCCTAAAACTATTTTTACGATTAAATACATAAAAAATATATATAATGCCTACTGTCATATATTCTAATTGCGCATTTCTCCCCATCTTTTCAATGTTATCATCATATATTCATATACGCTTGACCCTCATCGTTCATAACTCACGACTGATCTCATCTCAACACACAATTCATGATACTGATTCGACTTGAACCAATGATTGAACCGACTAGTTTGCTAATGTAAAACTCTGACTCGAGTCACTGGTTTTAAAGCACTCAATCCTCGCAGTTCTCACTTATATATATAATAAAAGACATCAATAATGAGTGTTACCAGTCCAGAAATAACTAATAACAAACCGACACAAGAGAGCTAACTCTCGTGTTAAATAAAAACATCATTACTCTTCCTCATAAAACTCTCATAAGGGCAATAATGGGAGTCGTCAACCCCGTGTGGCAGCGTCCCCTTTCCATATCATTCTCATTCATTAGCTATCTTAACTATCCCTTGCATGGGAAACATCATTCTCTTTCCTCTTATCCCTCTACATCCTCTGTATTACTCCTAGCCCTAAATAGAGAGGCAGAATTCTCTCAAACATGCCTTCAGTACCCTTTAAAACCACTAATCTAGACATGCGCTGCATAACAATACTCGTAAACCTCCGCACTTCTTTGAGTTTGAGGAACTCAAAGGTGGAGTTATCAGGATCCCTTGGGACTAAAATGGATGCTCACCAATTCCAAAGCCCGTTTCCCTTGTCTCACATCTCACTAAAAATGTGAAAACTACATATACATAGGTGTGGGGAGGGATTTTAATATAATAGGCCCAAAGGCATTATGAGCTCGATTTGAGTTTCGAAAACAAACTCAAGGGATCTCATCCTCAAGCGTTATTAATCCGGAAATACAATTGGCTAAATGACCCGTGTGGAATAGGATATGATAAATCTACCACTCAACATGTCCGCTTACCTGTTAAAACAAAACATGATAGAGTGACACGATAAGTTCACAGCGAGTCCTAAACGGACCTTATAGAAGCTCCAATCGTGGTTGCGCACCTAGGCGGCAAACTCCTACTCCGTACCTACATATCAAATCTAGAAGCTAACGCCTGCTAACTTAATAATTCATCAAATGCATCACAAAAATCATGCTCACAATACAACCATCATGCATCAACACTCAAATAATCATCAATGTAAAAATATTTCTAGCTCATCCTATTCATACCTATTTTATTATATTTTTCTATGTTACGTTGTAGTAAATTAGCATGCTTAGATTTATTTTATCAATCAAATAATGCAAATCATCACTTCATTCACAGTCAGATATTCATCATGTCAAACATTAAATCCTAACATATTGTGCTAATAATTATGAATTTTGAATAATTAAATTAAAGATAATTATACATCACATCATCAAAAATCGGCGACGGCTAGGGTTTCGTCGTGCATCTCGGAGCTCAAATTCAATGCTTGGCGGCGTCCGAAGTTCAATCTGGTTCAATAGGGTGAGTTTGGCTGAAGATCCGACAAATTTGATTTTCTAGCGGTTTTCTAGCAATTTTTTGCGGCTTCCGGTGATTTTTTGGTGGTTGTTGCCAAAGGTGGCTAACCAGCGAGATGGTGGTGGTATGGCGTACCATTGGCACCAGTTCAGCAAGCCCGACGTGCCTAAGGGCATGATGAGGTCGGATGCGGTGACGGCTGGCCGAAAAATGGCAAAAATCGTGTCGGCCGGAGATGGGGTGTCAAGATTTGGCCAATATGGGTGGTGCTAGGCTCCGCTCTGATCGGGGAAGGTCGTGGGAGGGTCGGGGACGTCAAGGCGGTGGCCACGGTCACCAGTGGTGGGGTCGGTGACGGGAGCACGGTGCGGTCACGATGGCTTTGTCGCATCGTGGTGGCCGAGCAGCAATTGGACGGCGAGGGAAATGGTCGGCGATGTTCTGGCCTTGACCGGCGGTGTCGATCAGCTATGGCAAGTTGGCCAGAGGTGACGTCACCGACAAAGAAGGAGGGTGGTGTCATGGGTTTCAGGGGAGAGAAGCATGGGGTGGGAAAAATGGTTTGGTAGTGATATCATAAATAAAACTTGACTCGACTCCAACACGAATCAAAAATAATAACTAACTCTTAATAAATTCTAAAAAAATCCAAAAAATAGGAAAAAATCCCATAAAATATAATACAATCATAACATCACAATGATATGCTTTATAACTAATAACCCACCCAAACTACCCTATAACTCATCCTAATGTGTTATTCGGCCTAAAATAAATTCTACAATCAAATCAAAAAAATATATATTGCATGCTGTCATATACTCCGATAACTCATTTCTTATTATCTTTGTGATGTTATCATCATATAATTAGTTATACTTGACTCTCATCGCTCATAACTCACAGTTTGCCTCGGCTCACACATGGTTCATGAAAACTGATTCGACTCGAACCAATGGTCGAATCAACGGTTGAACCGACTAGTTTACTAATGTAAAACTCTGACTTGAGTCACAGGTTTTTACAATAAGAGGTGTACGAAGTTTCATCACATTCTGAGCACATTTACATAGTTTCTTCCAACACCCTAGATGAATTAAGATGAGCTTGTTCAACTCAAGTATACTTTAATGGTAAATATGTGTAAAGGCCACAAAACTAAAAAAACATTTTAAAATAATGTCATATAATGTCATAGTTAAAATTTCATAAAGTTTAGACTTCGTTTGGCCCTTGAATAATATAGATAAAATTTGGATTTTAAACCCTATATGCAGGGTCGCAGGCTTGACCAGTAGCGTCGTGGTCCTAAATTAAAATAATTGCGGGAAAGATGACATAGTTCTGTGGCTTTCAAACCCGATACTTTGGGCGCCACGACACTCAAATAGTTGAAATTTGACAGACTCTAGTGCCATGACATTGTTGCCAAATGTTGTAGTGCTGAGCCCTAGCGCCATGACCTTAATATTAGATTTATATCAATTTTATTTGGCGTTTAAACCTTGTGTATGATGCATATATTCTTATGTTAAGATCATGCGACACTTGTATGATGTGAAATACTTGTTGCAATGCTTATTAGCATGGTTGTCAAATGAATCAATGGTCATGACATATCATGCATGCATACATATGCATCCTAGTCAAGTAGTGATATGAGTATGTTTATTTCATTGTTAGACTAGAAGGTGATAGCTAATTCGTTCTGAAGCTCAGAAGGTTATTGATGAGGTACATTTAGTCGTTTTGGGGGAGCTTAATGATACTCTTGATGTTTATTGTGTGATTTAAACAGTTTAGTCGAATCGTGATTGGAGGTTATGAAAAGATGTGAAAAACCTAATCAATGTTAGGTAAGGTAATTGAAGTGTAGAATGAAAACTAAAACATATAATTTTGATGTTTTCATAATATTAAGTCAAAAGAATGTCCAGGCTAGGCTTAAAGAATTAACTTATCAAGAATCAGTTAAATCGATGGGTCATAGCGATAAAACTTTGGGCATTCACACTAACTAGTGCCAGAGTTGATCAGGTTACTATACACATACAACCCTTATGATCATTTGTGGGAGCAAAGTTGAAGGTTGCATGACTGGTCATCAGTTAAATGAGTTGAGATACAAACTTGGTATTTGCTCATGAATAAGAGTAAATTAACATAATAAGGGCAAGGTTAGTAATAATAATTATTTTCTTTTTTTTTATTGTTATGAAAAAATAAACCGATAATGTGTGTGGTACATGTCATGAAATCAGTAAATAAAATTATGAAACATGAATGTATATATATGCATTACAAAGGTGTATAATTGAGATTATTAAAGAAAGAAGACTACTACAAAAGGGTGGTTAATTCTTTATGTATATTAAGAATGAAGTTATTACAAATGATAGTAAATCCTAAATGTAAAAAGATAAATGGGCAAGGGTAAGTGGTTAACCCTAACTAACAGAGAAATTAGATTAATTAATAGCTAATTGATCTAATATTGATGAATATCATGTATGTGTTTAAATAATATTTATATTTGTTTATATTTATAATACACAATGGAATATGTTATGTATAAATGAAATGATGATCTTGATGTGATGTTACTTACCCTTTTATTCGGTTTATTTATATATATTTTTTATTATTTACTGTAAATATGAGTAGACGACTCAATACTATTTACCTAGTGCTAAATAGACCAAGTTTATTTTTGTACACAAGTTTCTTGGTGAGGAAGGAGAGCAAAAGGATAGAGAATCAGCAATAATCATCTTTACTAGTTTGGTTTATATTTTATTATAATATGAACAATAAATGTGGAGATTTTTATTAGGTTGCTAATTTGGTACACCGGACTTGGATATATTTTATTATAATATTCACTCATTATTAATATATTATATGATTATTGACAAATTCTAGCTTATTGTTGATACTCATGATATCGATTTTTTAATTACTTTCACTAAGTGACGGTTCGCCTTTTAAATTAATTATTTATAAACAATGGTGGGTTGTTACAAATATAATCAAAGAATACATAGAGAAAGATTTAGAAACAGTATTTTTTAGGCTTTTGCCTCTCAGCTTTTCCTTCTCCTGGATATTCCTCCAAAGATGGTATTGGTCTTCTAACTCCGGGAATTCACCACTCCTCTGAGCTTCCTAACACTCCAGAAACTACTCCTAAATAGACTTCTACTCAAAAAATGGAGAGGGAAGGAACAGAAGAAGATGAGATGAAAAGAGTGTCCTTCCAATATAATGGGGAGGTTCTTTGATAGCCATCCTAGGATGGTTGGATTCTTGGATGAAGTTTCGTTTCTAGCAACACACCTCACAAGCATAGTGTGTAGTTTGCAGGTGCCGCCCCCTAGCAATTGGTGTTAATCTATTCTGGTGCATCTTGGCGCTTTCTTCTTTTGGCTCTAATCCAATGCATTAGCATACTTAACCCTTGGACCACATGTGCTTATCATCATTCTCAGGTCTAGCCGTTGTTATCCAGAGAGTAATTAGGGTGATAATAGTTTTGCACTTTACCTTAGTGATGATTATCCATGCTTTTTCTTGTAGATGGGTGGATGATTACATTTAGACCACAATTATTACATAATTTCCTATTTTATTTAATTTCATCAAAACTCCTTAATATGTGCCACAACTAATATCAAAACTTACTTAAACTACTAAGACACCCTTAGATCATAACAAAATAATAATTTTTTTGAAAGTTATCAACATGAAGAGTTTTCTTCAATATAAGAGTTTTCTTCAATAATAAGAATTACTGAGATAATGTGGGGAAGAAGGAAGCTCAAAAGTTACATCAAAAGTTATCTTTTTCTCCAACTAATTGATGGTTTGTAAAAAGAAAACCACAAAAAACTACAACCCGAAACAAACGGGTGCAACCCATCGCTGACACACAAAAGATGCTTGCACCAAGGTGCACACCTTCTGAAAACCAGAAGGTGCTCTCACTGCTTGTGCGCCCTGCACACGAAAATATGCACCAAGGCACATTGAGGGTTTAAGAGCACCAAACTCCAACAATTATGTTTTTTTTTTATTGATACATACTTTTATTCTATTTTCAAAATAAATATTTTTTATAAAACAAAATTTATATATTTTATTTTCTCATAAATCCTTATTTATAGTCTATATTTTAGACACATCTTTTGTATTAGAATTTGATGGAAAAAAAATAAAAAAGAAAAACTTTCTAGAACCTTATAACTTTTTTGAGCAGTTGTTTTACTTTCCGACTTTTATTTTTTTTGTATAAATTTTTATGCCTTATAGTAAGGTCTAGTTTTAGTTTGATGCATGGTTTAGTTATTTTTTTTAAAAAATATCTGCTTAAAAACCAATAAGTAGGTCATGATCAAACAATCTAGATTTGGATGCTCGATAAGAAACTCACATGTTGAAAACTAACAACATAATCCTTTATAATAAATAAATCATTTTCAAGAATAAATTTGACGGTAGTTTTGTCATGCATAGTTTAGACATTGGATCCATTATTGAGTAGTTATGATGATCATGACCTACAATTATGTACTGTGGATAAAATGTACATATCTATAATGTGAGAAGATTACTGCCATGCATGTCTTTGTCTAGGTTTATATTGAGAGTAAAAACCAATTAATTCTATTTGCGATGATAAACATATCCGTGAAGCATAAACTTTGTTTTCTTTTATGCATGTGAAAGGGTCCATGGGGGAACAAATTATTATGGAGCTTGTACATTTCAAACTAAAAATTGTATTTTGCATGTATTAATTATTAAATAGCTTGTATTAAACAAAAGTTTTTCCTTTTTGTTATGGTACTTAATTATGTTTTTTGATGTTTTGAGAACAAAATTTGGACCTTCTTGGGAGGCAAATTAAGAAAAAACTTCTTTAAAAACTCAAGTAGCTTATAATATTCTCATCCAAGGACTCCATCAGTCCCTCAAGTAGCTTATAATTTTTGAAGTAAAAAATTAAAATTTAGCCTATCTAGTCACCAATAAGCACAACTGCCATTATCTTCAATTATAACTTTATTCTGTTTAGGGTGAAGCTTTCAATGCTGCCAGCAATGTTAACACTTAACATCGTGAGCTTGGGGTAAAAGAGCGTAGGAGCTTGGGGAAAAAAGACGTAGCTTGGAATCAAATTATTCAACAAACTGGCTTTGAGAAAATATGATCAATAACGTGGCTTTGGGAGAAAAAAATGCCCCAATAATAATTTTCATCGTGAATAAATAATTATTTTCTATTGCGAATGAATGAATTTATGGATATTATATTGGTTGGTTTGTGTTATTGAACACGTTGGATAATTGAGCCCATTAGACATAATGGACGATTGAAAAAGATTGAGGAACTGTTGATTCCGAGTAATCACATCCAATTAGGGATGTTTAGCAATTGAGTCAAGTCAAGATCCGTTCAGCTCGAACAAGGTTAGCTTGAATTTGAGTTCGAATCAAACTAATAAATACTTGAAATAGTTTAAGTTTAAGTAAATTTTAAATTAGATTGATTTGTATTTACAGATGCTTTTATTTTGCATAACACATATTAAAATATAATTTATAATTAAATTATAATTATGCATAAAATACAAATTAATCATGCATAATTACATTTAAAATTATTATCATATAATAATATTTTATACTTTATAAATAAATTTGTATAAAAATTTAACGATAAATGTAATAAAAAATTTTATTCATTATATAAAATATTGAGGTTTTCAAGTCGACCCATGTACAAAGTCAAGTTTGAGTCAAACTTAGGATCAAGTTTTTTCGACTCAAATATGAAGCCGAATGGAGTTTAAGCAAACTTTCAACCATCACAATTTATACCTTGTCAGAGAAAAACTTCAAAAAAAGTTTTATGACAGTCAGATTTACACCTATTTATTTGGACGATTGTAAAAGGTTGATCAACTGCCGATCCCAACCGATTTATACCGATTCCAGCCGACTTATGGGGTGCACGGGCGATTTGAGCCATAAAATCTAAAACCTAAAAATTCCCTTCTTCCTCGTCGCTTGCATCGTAGCCGCTAGCCAACTCACCGCCGGTCACTTGGCTGCCGCCGGCCCAAGTACCGGCAGCCTCCTCCGAGTACTCCGTGCTTACAACCTCCCGACCTCGACCTTCTCCTCGGCGCCATCCATCTAGATAGAAGTGGTACCATCCGTAGCTCCTGTAGAGGAAGGATTGATTGATTGGATTTTTTTTTCATTTTTATGTTCGGCGATGTTCTTCAATTGTTGGATCTTACTAGGCTTTGGAGCATTTGCTGATTTAGCAAGCATGAAGCTCAACGTTGATGCTTTGCGATATCTGGCCAAGGAAGATTTTCGGGTTCTGACGGCCGTGGAGATGGGCATGCGGAACGTTCGTTTCTATTTTATGCTTGATTTTTATTGTTTATTTGTTAATTCTGTGTTTGAAGTTTCTTACTTTCTTGTCAACAGCTATAGTTGATTTTTTTTTCTTCTTCTTTCAGCATGAAATTGTTCCATCAGAGCTTGTTGATCGAATTGCTTGCCTCAAGTAAGTTTTATTTTCTTTTAATTAATTTTTTTATTTTTTATTTTTATGCCGATGGAGATTTGAATGAACTTATGGTTTCTTATGTTTCATGGAGTTAAACATTACTTTTTTGGTTTGTGATGTTTCATGGTGTTAAATATTGCTTTTGCAATGCAATTTGTGTTCTGTTTGCTATTTGCGACTCTGTTGTGTGTATACACAGGCACGGTGGTACCTACAAGGTGTTGAAGAATTTACTCAAGCACAAACTTGTTCATCATGACTCCTCAAAATGTAGGTTTGCTTTGGTTTCTTCTGAGTTGTATGACTGGGATTATTACGATTATTTACTTCAATGACATTAATATACTTTGGTGTTTGTGTAGATGATGGTTTCCGTCTTACCTACTTGGGTTATGATTTTCTTGCGATAAAGACTTTGGTTAATCGGGGTGTGTTCACTGCTGTTGGGCGTCAGATTGGTGTTGGAAAAGAATCGGGTATTCTTTGATCTTTTACTATCCTTTAAGCATTATTTTTTAGATCTTAACTCTGATTTTAGTGGCATCTGAGACATTGAACTCTGTTTTTTAATGCCAAATACGTCTCTAATTTCTGTGTTTTACTTTGTGCAAGACATATTTGAGGTCGCAACCGAGGATGGCACAGTTTTGGCAATGAAATTGCACAGGTTGGGCCGAATCTCTTTTCGAGCAGTTAAGTCTAAGCGTGACTATTTGTTGCACCGCAAAAGCTATAATTGGTTGTATTTGTCTCGTCTTGCTGCTTTAAAGGAGTATGCTTTTATGCAGGTAAGTGCAATGAAGTCACGTAAGCTTTTGTTATTTGTATTTGGTCACTATAGGTGGCACACTTAAAATTTTCTATCCTTTTTCAGGCTTTAGGAGAGAATGGATTCCCTGTTCCAAATGCTGTTGATTGCAACAGACATTGTGTTGTAATGTCTCTCATTGAAGGTTACCCACTGTAAGAATTCTTTTTACATTTTTTAATCCTATTGCCTTATTCAGAAGTCAGCCACTCTTTAATTAACTCTTCAAATTTATAGTTTTGTTTTGTTACTTTAATTTGTTCTTTTATTCTAATGTCAATTTTTATATATTATCTGAGAATTTCATGTGCCATTTAGCTAATATTTAGTTTATTGATTGTAGTGTACAGGTGAAACAGTTGCAAAACCCTGAGAGTGTTTTTGAAAATATTGTGGGGCTCATAGTGAGGCTGGCTGAGCATGGTTTAATACACTGTGATTTCAACGAGTTCAATATTATGGTATGGCTGAATGAGTGTCATTATGATATTAATTTGCAGTAATAAGCTTTTACTGTGGTACCTTGGTCAGCTCACGTCTGCATTGTTGGCTGTAGAGGGGCTGTTTTTTGCGTGATATGTAGATGATAAAAATGCTTGTTTAATTGAGTGGAAAGTTTCGGTCCATCTTTGATATTACAACAATGTGGCCATTGTGCAGCCATCTATTCTAATTATTAGGTATTATTACGTGTCTGTCATGATCAAGATGGAAATTATACCTATGCTATCATTTCCTAATATTGATCAAGTGAAGACTTAAAACTTTTGCCTTGACGATTTTGATTGAACTATTGGACTCAATTTTTATCATTTTGCATTTATACGGGTGTTGATTAATTTACAGATAGATGATAACGAGAAGGTTACTATGATTGACTTTCCTCAGATGGTATCTGTTTCACATCGGAATGCTCAAATGTATGTAAGATTGATCTTTTTTAGTTTTATTTTACTAGTGAATCTTCCTTATACATATTTTATCTTTTGCTTTCCTTATTGGCTAAAGATACAACTTTTAATGAGCAATGTAATTTGCTTATGTCATTGCAGGTACTTTGATCGGGATGTTGAATGTGTTTATAAATTCTTTAGTAGGAGGTTGGTAGTTTTTTTTTGTTTGGTTTGATGAATCTCAAATTCTGAATGTTTTTTCTGTGTCTGTTCATTAATTCAGCTTATCCTGTCTTGTCGTCTGTTTGATTATAATATTCTTCATTTGTAGGTTTAATGTTTATTTTAATGAAGATAAAAATGAGAATGAGGGTTCAGACTCGGAGTTGGATGAAGGTGGAAGGCCATGTTTTTCTTCAATTGCAAAGTCATCAGGATTCTTGGATCGTGAACTTGCAGCTAGTGGTTTTACAAAGAAGGACCAGGATGAAATTGAGAGGGTAAGCAGCAAGTAGATGATCAACGTGGATGCCAGTGCAACCTGAAATGATTTTTTCCCTTGTGCTCCTTTACTTGAATTTGATCATGTTTTAGTGTTCAAACTAAAATCTGGGTAGCTGTCAAATATTTTGGGATTTTTCTAACATCTTCCATTTTAATTTTAGGTCACGTGTACAACCAACATGTTGCATGATAAAGTGAATTAATGTTGAAATGAAGAAATGAAAATGACATACAATGGTAGAAATCAAATATATGGATGCGATTGAGTTCCAAGGATAAGAAAGTCAGAATTAAGTCTAATTGGCGTTGAACTTGATTGCTGTTTTGAAATTTTGTACTGAACTTGATTTCTTCAATTCCAGCTTCTTTGATGAGTGTTGGTGACGTTGTAGTACTTGTATGGTTTCTCTGTGGCCTGCTGTGATAATTTATTGACTTGGATGCTGCTAGTTAGAAGTCAGGATTACTATTGGTGTAATGAAATGGTGATGATTGTTTCTTTTTCCTTTGGAAAAATTACTGTCTTTGTTTTCCTTTTTTGTTAGAATATTGAGTTTCCTTACTTTTGAAACCCAGTTCATTGAAGGAGGCAATGATGATGAAGATGGCGCTAGTTCTGGCAAAGAAGATAAAAGGGAGTTTCATGAAGAAAGAGATGGTTTGGAGGGTTATATGGATTCTTTTCACTTGGCTGAACAGGTAATGCAATTGCTGGAGCTATCAGCTTGGTGGTTCTTCAATATGAAGTTATTTCTTTATTTGCTTTTCTAATATTTGTATGGGTACTGCAGGTGGCATTGACCGATTGTGAAGTTAACACTGACAAAGCGGAAGATTGTTCTCATTCTGCTGTCAAAGAGGACAATGATCTTATACCAGTACAACCCACCAATGAGGTATCTAAACCTAGTGGAATATACTTGTAAGTTTACATTTTTCTGTGGCTGGTTGGTGAAACGAGACAAGTGAACAGATACTTGAGATTGTCTTAAATTTGAGCATGCCTATCATCAATCAAATTCCAGCATACTATTTTTTAACATTTAATTCATATTGTATTGCGTGTTAAATAACATTAATCGTTACAGGAGGATGATAGCAGCAAACCGGATGTTGAAGATCCTGTGTTGTTGAAGCAGTTGTATAAGCAGAGACAAAAAGCTATAGCCTCAGCTAGGGCTGGCTCTAGAGCATCGTCTAGAAATTCCTACAAGGATAAAGGAGGAAAGACTTCCCAAAATTTAAAAATACAAAAGCAGTTGGCCAAATGGTAAAGGATAACTGCGCAGTAGCCAGGTTTTGCTTTTCTGGCTTACACACATCCACTGCGAACAGATCATATTATAGGGACTCAATAAGTAATACTGCTGCCAAGGCCTTTTAATCATTTGTATGATTGTATCTCATCATCATCATCATCATCATCATCATCTTAGATACAATCATTAAGTGCAAAAATATATTTCCTGCCTCTGAAAAGAATTTTTGAGCAGGATGTAGTTAACATCTTGTTGCTGTATAGATTGGAAGAGAGAAACATACTTGTTCATCCAGATTTTATGAAACATTAGTCTAAGTTATGTACCACTTTGGGCCTGAATGTATGGCAGTGGTTGCTGGTGTTCAATGCTATCTTCCGGTGCCGAATGATATCCCTTATGATTTGGCAATGCTGGAGAATCATCGAATGATTTCCCTAATGATTTGGCAATGCTGTTGAATGATTTGTGAACCATGGTATTGATTGTCGGTGATCTTGTACTAAAGCTCTCCCCGGGAGACAGTCCTTGTTTGTACGTAGATTTTTTAAGGGTAGGCGCTTGCATGAAGTCCGAACTCTGAGCTATATAATTTTTAATGTATATCTAATACTTTTATGCCTTCATCCAATTTTAATATTTCTCCCATAATATTCCCAAACCTGGCTTAGGCATTGCTCTAATTATTTGAAAAAACGAGTTGTTTGTTAATTCAATTTGACGAAAGTGTGGTTAGAACCAAGGGGTCCCTGGCACGGCACCTGCTACTGTTCATGTCCGCCGTGACAGTTCCGCAAAAAAATTCTGCAGACATTGTGTCCGCAATTTTTTTGACACATACCGTTAGGGGTATTAATTGAACGAGTCAGCTTTTGAACATTTGGCGTTTGGCCCGGTTCGACTCGACTCGAAACTCGATATTTAAATGCTCGACTCGAATTCGACTCGAACTCGAATCCTACGAGCCGAGCTTGAGCAAGGTCGTGTTCAACTTGACTTGACTCGGTTATAACTCAAATTCGATTCGAAGCTCGACTCGTTCGATAAAATAATATAATAATATAGTTTTTATATTATATATATATATACTAATAAGTTTTATTGTAACTAATTATATTTATTTATATACAATTTAATAAGAAAAAGGTGAGATAATTGAGATGATATATAATCAAGTCCTTAACCTCAAGGTTTTGGGTTCAAATCATGTCAATTTTATTTTTTTGAGTTAAACAAGCCGGTTACGAGCTCACGAACGAGCTAAGTTCGACCTCGGAGTTTAAGTGTATTCGAGCTCAAACACGTAAAAAATATTCGAGTCGAGTTCGAGCATATATGTTCAAAACTCGATCGATTTCGAGTCGAGTTCAAACAAACTTTAAACTATTCGATCCGAACACAAGTCGAGCTCGGCTCACCCGTTTAGCACCCCATGTCCGTACGTAACTTTTTTTTACGGCCACGGCGGAACTACGGACACTAAGAGAAGGCCCGAAGCTGAGATTAGCACAAGAATGTGCGTCGGTACATGAAGAGCAAACCTCAAGCACCAATCTCCACACTCTTACACACCCAAACCATATGGGGAGGTCCGGCTGCTTGATCAGCCCTAACCTCGGAAACCCATCACCTCCACCCCACCCAACGCCGGCCCGGCGCCGACAGTAGACCGACCAGTTATACCTCTCACACTCTACCTCCACCTTCGGCTGGTACCTGGCCAAGCACGTGCTCTCCGGTGACCTGTTCCCACTGCAGACTCCATTAATTAAGGACCACTGTGAGCATAAGGGTGGCAAGCAATTCTCGGCCTGTTCCACGCCAAGTGCCACTAGCCGGACTCCGGCAGCCATGAATGCTGCTCTAAGATGCCCGACCGGTTGAGCTGGAACCGCCGTGCTAGAGAATGGCCGGAGACGGAGATGGTGAGTGACATCTCGTCGCCCATCTTCACCACGGTGAATTACATGGTGTAAACTCGGACGCCGTTCAAGGCCATTGCCTCGCTAAAGAGCTTGTTGCTCCACATGGTGCTGCGCCACCGCCGGGCCGACCACCGGAGCATGATGAACTGCGCCGGCCAAGCCGGGTCGAGCCCGACGTAGTACTCTACTCCGGCGACCCACGAGAGGAGCCCCGTCGTGCTTCCCCGTCCGTGACTTATTTTCTGAACAAATCTACTAAATCAGTTGTAGGGTGAGCAAAAAGCAGCTACCTTTTCAGTTTTTCGGATTTGCTTTTCGATGGAGCTTGAGAACTCTCCCGGACTTCACTGAGTTGGAGCAGCTCGAGACGGGGGCCAGGAGGATGTTAAGAAGAAATAGGGTTAGAAGCTAGTTTTGTCTTGGCGGAATTGCTCGGACACTTGCGGACGTGTCCGTAAGTATCCGCAAATGCCGCGGACACTTTTTAATGCCGTTAAAATGTCCGCACTCCGTGGAGGCAGCCGCATTTAAAAGACGGCACGGGGCCGTACAGAAGGGACTTCAACTCTCAAGACCTTGGCATATGTGGTTACGTCCGGTCTACCAACAGCTATTTTTATAAGATTTTGAAAGTAAGAATACTTTTATTTATTTATTTATTTTTTAAGTTAAGAATGCTCGGGGACTTTGAGTAGATCCTCACGCTTTATTACAAACTTGTTGCTAACCAGTGCAACGTGCGGCTAGAGAATTTAAAATAAATCTTAATAATAATAAAAATCAAAATTTTTTTTAATTATAATAGACTTAAATAAATTTAAATTACAATAGAAATTAGAATAGATAATCATTACAATCGAATTAAAAATAAATTCTAATCACAATAAAATTTAAAATAAATTTTAATTATAATAAAAAATTAATTTTTATTAATATAAAATAAAAAAAATAATATTATACAATAATTAGCGAGTATCTCTATAAATAAATTGGTAAGAATCAGTTCGGTTTAAAGTTTTCATCTTAGCCGATTCTAATTTTATATACACTCCGATAATTATACGATTATGGCCGGAAGTTCACATCTACGAAAATTGAAATCGGACATATAAAATAAGGGGGGAAATTAGAATCTTATCCCGACTTTTTGCAATTGTTACATATTGCACCTCCGAGCCGAACCGGTTCGTTATGGGTCACGACGGGTCGTCCGAGTCATTACACCGAGTCCAGAGCCAGTCGCCAAGGCTAGGGTTTATATCGCATCCGAGGAAGAAGGTATCATTCGCCGACTCTGATTGGTGCTCGCCTGGAAAATCTCTCCGGCGGCGAATGGGTGCTCGCCCGCGTTGGATGAAGGCGGCGGTCTCGTCGGAGGACGAGCCGGTGGATCTCAACAGCGACGAGGACGGCTGGGACCCCAGCTTGGAGCTAGTCCGGCGGGCGAGGGCGAGGGATGTCGGCCGGAGAAGGGATCCGGAGGTTGGATCCCGCGCGTCACCGGCGAGGAAAGCGAGTCGCGGGGGAGAAGGGAAGAAGCGGGCGAGGAGTCGGGGGAAGAAGGGGAAGCAGAAAGATGGAGAGGAATTGCAAATTGTGAGGTTTTAATGGATTTATTTTTGGTGAAAACATACGGTTGCAAGACATTTGATTTATTATGAATCCCTTTTTATTGAATTTGAATATTTTGTGCTGGTTGTTGATGCTTATTTGATGGATTTGGTTGAAAGTTGGTTTTTTTGAGTCAACATGGAAGGGAAGGAAAAGACACGAAACAAGTATTCTGATTATAGTGGGCCTTAGCTTATGTCATTCTCGGCTGTTCTTACTCACTTTGCTTAGAGTACGATTGGGATTCTATTATATCAAGACGTTATGAGCTCTGATTGAATGTTTACTGCTCTAAGGCAAGAATTCAAAAATAATTTTGTCTGGTGGTGTTCTCTGTTGGCGTTTGTTAGTTATCATTTTAAGTTCGAATTTGATATTTGTGTTTTTTAGCTATTTCTTGGTCGGTAAGATGAATGCAAATTCACGATAATGTTCTGGATTGTTTTACTGCTGGCCTAGTTATTTTGTTTTATAGAATTTTGTGAGGTGGTGTTATCTGTTTAATTACAGATTGTAATAGGTCGTAAGTTTATGCTGTTGTCGATTTCGGGGCTTCTTTTAGCTGTCAGGTTATTCCTTAGTTTACAAATATGTGATGCCCTTTGAATATCTGTTTTCTGCTGATTGTTTATGAGGTGTTGGATATTTATTTTTTCTGTAGATGACTGATGTCCGTGATGATGTAAAGACAGTTAATAGAAGCTCAGGGAAGGTTGGGACAAGTCAATTGTTGGGAGCTATAGCAAGTGAGATGCCACAGGATTTCATTGACCTTGATGCATCTCCTGTGCTTTTAAAAGGAGTGGACCTTGAAGCCATTGAGATGGTAGACAATATTGCAGAATCTGAGGGCACTGGTGGGAATGGATTATCAGATAATTCTGTATTTAGGAGGCTTCTTGTGCGTGTGCTTGCTTTATCTGTTTATTGAATTTTATGGAGATTATGCCTTTTATATATTAAAATTTCCTTTTTACTTATTCAGCGAGGCGCCCGATATTTTGATCCACCGGAGATGCATTCTCAAACATGCTTCAATTGTGGAAAGGAAGGTCATGTCATGGCTGTTTGCCCATCTGAGAAGCGTAAAAAGCCATGCTTTGTCTGTGGTAATTATGGTCATAGTGCAAAGCATTGTACACAGGTGTGTGCAGTTTTTGTTATTTCTTTTAAAGGATTATTGTTTATTTTGTTTTCTTTGAGCTTTGTGTGCACGTGTTTTTAATTTAGCCACTGTTTATTACTTCAACCTTTATATTGTGCATTTTTTATTTTCAACTTTTTCTTAGTACAGAATTTGAGGCACAAATTGCACATCATTTCTTTAATTTATTTATTTATTTATTTATTTATTTTTACTGGACTGCTATCTGTTGTTCTTTGTTTGATGGTCTTTGACTTGTGTATTTTAATGTCAGGGACAAGATTGTTATTTCTGTAGAAAAATTGGCCATGTAGCTAAAGACTGCCCTGAAAAGAATGGGAACAATTCTGGAAGTGGCAAATTATGTCTTCGATGTGGTGAATGTGGACATGATATGCCATCTTGCGGAAATGATTATGCTCCAGAAGATCTGAAGGTATTTTTCAGGACTTCTTTTGTTGCTTGATTGTTCATGGCAGTGCACAATCTCGGTTCATGTTTTGAAAGGAATCTGCATTTTTTGATCTTTAACAGGAGATCCAATGTTATATTTGCAAAAATTACGGCCACTTCTGCTGTGCTGAGTTAAATGCCGGTCCTAGGAAAATATCGTGTTACAATTGTGGCCAATCTGGTCATTCAGGTCTTGTAAGTATGGGAATTGTGCATATCCCTCCATTACTTGGTGTTTGTCAAAAGTTTATAATTTTTGTTGAAATGCTAATGTCAGGGATGTGCAAAATCGCGTGCTGATATTGGTGGTTCTACTACTCCCACGGTGTGCTATAAATGTGGAGAAGAAGGGCATTTTGCTAGGGGTTGCTCTAAGTCTGTGAAGGTGTGAATATATTAGGTTACTTTTATTGATCTTACTTTTATTGAGATTGTTAAAATACGTTTTTGTGTTAAATGTGCAGTCTGTTCCACAGCAAAGAGATCATTTAGCTCCACATGAAAGATATTTAAGAGAGTTTAGTTATGCTAATAGGGGAACTGCATCTGTACCCCACAATTTTGGTAAGTCATTAAAAAATAGAGGGCATCCAGATGATGGGAGACATGTTAGAAGTGCGGGTAAATCCAAACGGTGGGCTGATAACACCATTGATGGTGGTGGAATTGCTGCCAGCAAAAAGAAGTCTAAAATGAACTATTGGCATTCTCCTGATAGTAGTGGAAAGGATATTTATCGAACTCCCACTTCTCAAGGCTGGCATGCTGATTCTAGGACTCCAGTAAAGAGGCAAAAGCTTTACCCAGGAAGTTCTAGTTCAAATGGCTTAGTGAAGCATTTCCGTCATGACTATTCTGCTTCCAGATTTGGTGATACTGTCCAGCACCATTCTTGGCGGAAATATTATTGATTCTGAGTTAATTGAGCGTGAAGATTTTGGTGATCAAGTTACGTTCACAAATGGAAGAATGCCGCCATTGGCAAGGATCACACAATCTTTTCATTGACTGCTGGACTATTGAAATTCAAAAATCTTTACCAGACCAAAAAAGGTTTGAACGATTATTTAATTTTAGAGTAACTATAGAACACGGGCAGCTACAAGGCGAGACAAAGGGTTGTGCTTGAGGCTTTGTTGGGAACATTAGAAGGCTAGACTTTGACCCAGTTGGTGTTGGTATTTACGTAGGTATCAGAAGGAAAATCCAGTTTGTTTATTTTGTTTTAGTTCATCCATTTTGTTTGCAAAATCATACACTTGCTTTCTGATTGTATGTTTCATCGCCATTAAAATAAATAACGAAGAGTGAAGAGGCATTGCTCTTCATTTTGATGACCGAGCACAGATTGCCGAAGAACGAATTTAGTCTTCAGAGCAGGACTTGGTTTTTCTTACTCAGAAGTCAGAAAGTTAAATTTACCTGTCGTCAAGCTGGAAATCTTACATGCCCGGAAAACTTGCCTGAAACAGTGTTCATATATAAGATGAAAAAGCTTCTTTCTGCTTCATTGTATGTGCTTTATGTCGCCATTCCTATCCCTTTGTAGTACTCGTTATCATTATAAAAAAAGTTATGAATCATAGGCTTTTCATGCGTTTATGTTAGAGCCTCTACTCTCAGCAATAAATTAAAGTAACATGTATTCTTCTTCTGACCAAAATGGTTGGATAAGTGCTTCCGCTGAGGTTTGTTCTAAGAGACTGTATGGGAGTTGCCTTCCGATAAAGGCTTTGCAAAAAAAAAAGGAAAAAAGAAAATCATAATCACATTTTTTTTCATTTTAATCACGGATTGAGCCTTTGGAAAATGTGGATTGGAGGAGTAATTTCACTGTTTTAAGTGGCTATGGAGGAGTTGTATTTTGATCATGTGTCTTTTATCGGAATAAAGGAAGTTTTTATTGATCCCCTAATTAAAGGTAATTTTAACATTTTAATTGAATTTCTCTTTTTGTCGTAATATGTTTTGATTTTTCCACCAATTAGTAATATCAATAAAATCTGTTTTTTTTTGGTAAAAACTCTTTGATTAGGGTTGCAAAAAAAAATTTCTATTAGAATAGGATTTTATTTTCTTAACATTTTCAATTATGGATTGAGCCTCTCGATTGTGAATGGTTGAATGACTCTTGGTGACTTTAGGCAAATGGAATGCAAAAATACAATAATCTTTAGACATTTAACTTGTATATATAAGTGTATTTGTATCCAAATAGCCAATATACAATTGCAGGATGCAAAGAATGAAGAGTCCCAATTAAAGAAATGGATAAACCTTTTAAGAAAAGTTTATGACAATATTATCACGAGATTGGCGGGTATTAGTTAGTGTGAATATTCTTGTATCAATTAAGAGGAGATCTAACGATTAATTTAGATCATATGATTCACATATGTTTTAAACTAAATAAAACTATTCTTATTATCCTACCGCATTCCGAGCAGATGATCATATTAAGGACATACATAAGAATATGTACACGAGCTGATCCTATTCTTTTGCCCTATTATCATATCCAAATGTTTCTCCTTAAAATTTCTCAAAAAGAAAATCGTCTGGTCCAAAAAATATATAATTAGTAAAAAAAAAACGGGACCGAGGTAGATAAAAAATAAACCGAAGGGCCGGTTCACGCCCCTGGTCTACACGGGCATCATCAAAACCTAATGCACCACCGGTATAAAACCCTGGCACCGCCCTTCGTCATCTCCACTCACCCCGACGCCGCCCCGTTTCCGCTGCCGACCAAAGATGGCGCCGGCGAAGATCAGGTCGAAGCCTCGCAACCCGCCACTGGTACCGGGCATCGGCAAGTTCTCCCGCGCCGCCATCTACCACAAGCGCGGCGTGTGGGCCGTCAAGGCCAAGCACGGCGGCTCCTTCCCCAAGCACGCCCCGGCGGCGACCGATGCCTCCCCCACCGCCGCCAAGTCCCCCAAGTACTACCCCGCCGACGATGT
>JAVDBV010048506.1:0-23865 GCA_032619315.1 Piper longum | reverse complement strand
ATATATATATATATATATATATATTGGACATATTTTTCTATGGGTTTTAAAATTATTTCGTAGGCTATACTCTCTCTCACAGTAATATAGTCCACGAATTAGAACAATCCACAAAGTTCTAAGTATCACCCTGAATGCCAAGTGATTTATTCCACTCCGAAAGTATATAAAGTGCTCCCTACCCATCTCAAAGACTTTGATTAACTGGTCAATTTTTTGTTGGATTTAATGTTTTCTAAGAATTAAACATAATCTTAACCAATATATTAATAATGAATATAGATTGTCACTACACGAAAATAAAAATCGAATGAGATCTTACTAACAACCACATAAATACACAAAAATATATATATGAGCTTACAAACCATTAAAGTTTATTAAAAGTAAATGTTGAAAGGGAAAATTGCTAGAGTAATTAAGTTAGATAAATGTCACCATTTATTCTTCTACCAAACAGCACGGGTTGGACTTCCGGAATTTATCTTCGCATGAAGATAGGTTTGCATGTGAAAAAGTAATCAGCTGAAAGGTCTTATAAAGAGTTTGAAAATGAAAGGAGTTCATCTTCTACAAGTCTATTTTGTTACCCTACTAATTATCAAGTTTCAATGAGCTGCTCAATTTGGCTGTAAAGACAGAAAACGAATAACACAGGACTGCCATACACTTAATTGTCTAGGGATTTAGACGTTTTAACCAATTTAGTAATTTTCCAACCCACTTGGTTAAAAAAAAAGAGGAAAATCTTCAAGGATTTCTAAATACAAGGTCTTGATTCTTGAAGGATGAAATAATGGAGAAAAAAGGAAAGTTGAGGTGGCTGCATTATACATAGATTCTAGATTATGTCCCTAGCCCTACTTATTTAGGATAAGGTGGAAGAAGTCAACAATTCCCTTTCAAACAAATATTATGAAGAAGCGAATTTCAATCAAATAACAATTGGACAGTTACACAAAAGCATCAAATTATGTTTTTTTGTAATTTTCATCCTAGCCAAAAGACTTGACATAGTAGCATATCAGGAATATATTTGAAAGGTTTTTCAGCTAATGATCAGTAACAAAAAATTGCCTACTTGTGCTTTGCTTTTGTGACTATTTTCCCAAACAAAATGATCAACCAAATTATCATTCTGGATTAGTGAGTGCATGTACTGCAAGATCACAAGGAATTGATTCCTCAAGATGCTTTCAAATATCATCTCAATGCAACATCTCCATATTTCAAGGTTTATGTAAACAGAAACTCACTGATGCTGGCTTCATTACCAATTATCTGGCCCATAGCAATTCATAACTAAAGAACCATGGAATTGTTATCCTTGAGACTTTTTAAATGAAGGGCGGATGATAGATACCTGTCATTTCTTGTTGTCAAATGAAGAGAATTACTCCACCGTTAACAAAACTTTCCAAACCAAATAAAGAATATGTTACATTGATCAAGCTCAAGCTGCGTGGCAGTTTCAGCAAGTTCCAAGCACCGGACTAGCTAACACCATCTGACAGTTTTTGAGAAGCCTACCAAATCAGCTAGAAGCTCCTGGCCAACTCTTTCACTACAAAAACCATGTACCAAGCCTCTCCATCCATCTAAACCCAATCTCATATTTTTCTTTCCCAAATGCACCAACATTTCACAAGCTTCATCCGTTTTCCCCTTATAACAAAGACGTGCAATTAAGCAATCCATTGTCTCCACCTGTGGGAAATGCTTACTTGATAGCATGGCTTGCAAGATCTCCACTGCACGCTCAAATTCTCCTATCCGGCAAAATCCATCCACCAAAGTTCTGTAAGTGGCAGCCATAGGATTACACCCACTCAGTTGCATTTCCAGGAGAACTTTATATGCCTCTTTGGCCCTACCGCTTGACAACATCTGGTTTGTATCGCCTTCTCATCATCTCTCCCAGCAAACTTCTAGCCTCCTCAAGCCTCCCTGTCTTCGCGTTGTCATTCATCAATACCCCAAAGTTTACCAGATTTGGCTTGCATCCATTGTAGTCCATGTCAAACATAATCTTTCTAGCCGCTTCATAATTCCCTAGCGCGCATATTCCTTCCATCAATAGAGCATAAGTAATAGGGCTTGGTTTGACTCCCTTCTCGCTCATGCCCCTCAACAACTTGTTTGCCATAACCATGTCCCACATCTTAACCAATGACCCAACCAAAATATTGTAGCTCACCACTGGGCAAGACCTCTCTATCAAGCATTTTGTCAAGTAATTTACAAGCTTCATCCAAGTTGCCTTCCCTACAATATCCTTTCATGATTATGTTGTACAAAACACAATTTGGAAAAAGACCCATTTCAGAGCATTGCCAAAAGATGCTCACGGAGTTTGAAAAACAACTTGCATTAACAAGGGAATTAAGAAGAGAATGAAGGAGAACAAAGTACATGTACAATTGAATGTGGGGATGTCGATAAATAGGGCAATTGCCTTGTCAGGGAAACCAGCCTTCGCTAGTGTTCAATCAGAGCAACAAAGAGGTATTCCTGGCAGTGGAGACCGGACTCTTTTATGCAGACTAAAAGTGAATCAACAAGGTCAAACTTTTGTGAGTTGGCAAGTTTATAGATGAGACAAGAGTATAAAGGGTAGTCAGGCTTGATGCCGTATTGGATAGAGTGATGTAAGACGCTGAGAGCTACAAATGGGTCATCCAACATTTTGAGCTCAGCCAAGAGGGCAGAAGGAGTAAGGTGCCTTGAGGGACGATGCGGTGATTGCTCGAGGGGCTTTCTGCAACAAGGTTTGGACATGGGATGGTGGTACTTGGAAGAGAAGGATAGTAGGCCTCGTCCCACTCTGAAGAGCATTGGAACAAGGACTCACACCCAAGAACCAGTTATTATCTGATTGTAACATCATCTGCAATCAAGAGAACACTTCGTTTATACCTAAAAATCCACAAACAATAAGCAAAAATCATGATAGAGTCCAAAAAACCGATAATAGATAAAGTCCCCATTACTCCGAATCAGAAAATATAGTTAGACATGATGTCAAATTAAAAATTGTTAGACAAGACATTTATTGCATTACTGGACATAAATAGCGTTCTCTTTAGCTTAAAAATGTTATTTTCTTGAGTACACAAAAATAAATGGTAATCGAAAAAAATTTGTGTGTACATGTATATATATGTATACGACTAACACTTACCGGGGGTTGTGGAAATATTCAAAAATTTATACACGACAGCACCAGTTTTACAGAATAATGTGGTGTGGCACTACCACATACAGAAAATCAATTCAAGCCTTATGAGTGCATGCGATCTGTGTCCACCATAACAAAATTAAATTTTATGAACTCAGCATGAATTTATATCAAAAAATAATTCTTGCAAGAGACAAAAATCATAAACTAAAATAATAAACTGAAATCACACGCAAGAGAGTTTTTATAGTTGATTAATGGAAAAACATTGCACAACACAGTGGTGTTTTGCCCCCCCGGCCCCCTCCCCCCTCCCTCCATCGTTCATGACTAATTCTCCCCTTGCGTTTGTTTATTTTAAATTATCCTTCATGAATCTTTAGAACACGCTCTTAAATTCGAATAACTGTACAGAGCTTATCGAGCTTTGAAAGATAAAAACTAAATTAATTTTTCTTAATCACTATGAACCTTTACAGCAGCTTACTTCAAAGCCAGCTGCTGCTCTCAAACAGCCATCTCACAAGCAGCAGCAAAACATGAACATGAATGAACATGCTCTCAAAAGAATTCATACAAGCTTCTTCCATTGGATGAGCCTATGAATGAGTTCTCACATGATTTAGATATAAGAAAAAAAGAGCAACTACAAATAGCATTATTCAAACAAGAAACCAGCAGCTCCAAGGTGATAAAAATTGCTTCTTTGGCATTCAAGAGAAACTAAAACATCACCAACCACGCGAATCCTCACTAACAAAACAAAGCGCATATAGTCGAAAAGAAAGCAGCAAGATTGATTGATCCGATGCCCACCTCTTGCATGACGGAAGAGCGAAGAGGGAAGGCGCAGCGGCCGGCAAGGGAACGCCGACGACCGAGTCGAGTTCGAGTTTTCCATCCCATCGACTCGGTTTCTTTGCCTTGCATGAAATTGTTTGTGTACGCCCGGGCGTCTGGAGGGTGGCTTAGTCCCCACCTACGTCGTCACGTAGGATGGGAATTTATAAATCTATCCGTATCTAATTAATTCATAAACGGTACGAACTAGTTTACAATCGTATCCTTTGGTTTGCCGGTAGACTGAGCAGCATTCGGTCGATTCCGTTCGAAACCAAATTAAACCAAATTACAAATAATCATTTGGTCACAACCAAAACCAACTCAATATTATATTTTAATCAAATCAATCAAAATAATTAAATTTGGTTTGGTGTAATGACCAAATAACCGAAGAGCTCGTATTTAAAAAATGAAATTACCCAACTCAACCCGAACCAATACAGAAAATGAACACCGTTAAACCCGTTTGCAATAAATAAATAACTACATAAATAAATAAATATATATATAATTATGATTTTCTCAGTTGGAAATATTCACCAAATAGCAATTATAATAACCAAAAAAATTGCATCACAAGAAATACATTCCATCAAAGACCAATATGAAAACAACCAAGAGATGTAAAGTTTTGAAATTCAGTTATATTTTATTAAAGTTTGAATATTAAGAAAACAAAATCATAGAAAAGAGATAATTATCAAATAAATTGATTTGAACAATAAATATAGTCAACACAAGATCATATCCAATCATCACCTCCAATTTTGAAAAATATTTTTAAAGTTTAGCAAATAGCAATAAAATAAATAAGTTACAAATAAATTAGATATAAAATAATATTTAATATAGTCACCTTAACTCCGTCAATGTTCTACATTGCAGTCTCAAGCTCAGAAAAAAGACGAGAGTTAGTATCGAAAAAGACATTTGACCATCAAAAAGTTTATCATTTGTAATTACATGAATTATAATTTAGGGTTCATATTCCCGACACCTTTTAAGTACAAGATACAAGAAGAAGAAAAAAAAGAAGTTAATATAATCTCCTTGTAAGTGAAGGAAAGAGGAGGGTGAAGGAGAGGGGAAGGCGGAGTAAAGGAGGGTAGACTGTAGCAACGTAACTAGTAGGGAGCTGAGTGAGGGAGAGAGTCGCGAGGGGAAGGAAAGGGCCTAGCAAGGGAGAGAGGGGAAAGAAAGAGCTGAGTGAGGGAGAGAGTCGCGAAGGGAAGGAAAGGGCCTAGCAAGGGAGAGAGGGGAAAGAAAGAGCTGAGTGAGGGAGAGAATGAAGTAGGCAATGGAGGGGAAAGGACGAGAAGGCTAAGCGGCGAGAGCGGAGAGGAGATGGTGAAGGAAAAGGCAAGAGGGAGACGATTGATGTGATGTCTTAATTTTTTTTTTTGTGTATATGTGCACGTGCGTGAATGTACGCATATGTTGGTTAGTCTTTTGTGTTATATTAACTCTAGTTATTTCAGTTTAATCATATCGGTTTGGTTTCAAACCAAAATAGGAATATACCCCCAGACTTAGCATGACATGAAAAGATCGAACCTAATAAAATTTGAAATCAAACTGAATTTATTTTTTAGTTCGGTTTGGTTTTCTTTTCAATTTTCACCCCTCACTCTTAGTTTAAGACAATTTGGATATATGTTACACTCAAAATTATTCAAATCCAACATATATTTGGGTGTTATTAACTGGGTATTTCAGGAAATAGAAAAACTTACTTAGAAACCCATTTAATAAGAAGTTTAGATGGTAAAATTTGTCGGATATTTTTCTTTATTCAAAAGCCTAAAATCTGTTTAAGTACTTTTCATAACTATTCAATCATTATAAATAACAAAAATATCCTTCTAAGTAATTTGGTAGTTAAAAAAAAACTAATATGGTAGTTAAAAATAAAAACACTTGTTTGTTTTTAAATTCAAAGAGCAAAAACTTTTTTTCTTACTCGACAAATCATATGTCCCAAACACCTTAATAAGTTTGCAAATACTTAAGTGCATTCGAAAGTAACTAACTCGGGTGGCTAAAACTTTTCATTAACAAACATGCATACGGGAGCAATTAGCCTATGCGACACCAATTAATAGTTAACAGCTATTAAAAAGCAGTAGTGACAGGGAAGAGCCTCACCTATTGTTTTAATTCTGCCAACCTTCAGATTATAAATGCATTGAACAAATGATTTTGATCAGTTTGTGAGAACTTATCTGCTTTGGGAGAAAGAAAGATTAGAAACACAAGTGATAGCTAAGAGATGCATACATCAGAATAACAGCACTATGAGTGGAGAAACTAAAATCTTTCCTAACCTTATCCTTGCACTTCAGAGCCTATTTCTGTATGCCCAAAGAGTTGACTCATAAGTGGATCCAAAGTGGCCAGCGGGGATGATACATAAATCTCTATAACACATGCAGTAATTTCATCATTACTTGGTAGAAATTCCACGTATTGTTGTTATTATTATAAGCAATAGGAGGCTAGTGGGCAGCCTCATATTGCCTTTTTGGAATATATTCTACAAACAACTACTTATTACATGGGGAGAATTCAATACTGACCTCTTATTAAAAGTATGATTTTTAACCCATCAAAATATAAAAAAAATAAAATAAAATAAAATAAAATAAAATATTATAATTTATCTTGTCATTCAACTGAGATATACATATATATATATATATATATATATACTTAACGTAAATCAAAATCTATATATAGTATATTAGATTATTATAATCTATCTTATTATTAATAAAAGAGGAAATCAATATTCAAAGTAAGATTTTTAACTAATTAAAATATAATAAAAATAAAATATCAATAAATTGAAATATTTCTGTTTAGCTTGTTATTCAATTAAGATATACCTTTAATGTAAATTGGAATCTATATCTAATATATTAGATTATTGTAATATATCTTATTATTCAACGAGAATTTATTTATAAAATAAAAATTTATCTGTAATATATGTTGTACATGGCACGATATCTTGCCTAGCATATGTAAAATATTAGTCAATGAAGTAATTTTTAAGTATTCGTTCACCATATAATTTTATAATACTCTAACATGCTTTTATTTATTTAATTGATTTTTAACAGATGGTTGTGCTTGGAAGTTAATTTAATAAACAGATTATAACTACAAATAATCTAGGAAATATGTCCACAAATTGATCAATATGATTATTTGAATAGGTGTCACTGGAAATTTATAAGGTCAATGTAAATTATGCATCAAATGGGTATTTAATGGAAATTACTTAATGCATATTAATTTAAAATAATGATGATAGTGCACAGGACTACAATATTAAAGAAATTTAATATAGTTAACTACTTCACCTTAGAATTCTATTGTCTCGTGAAATGTAATAATTAGTTTCCATAATTATATATTTTTATAAGTGAATTGGTTATAAGTGAATTGGTTCAAGGGAGTTGATACTCTAACATAATTGTCACATATGGATATTCTATTTTATTTTTAATTTAAAATTTAATTGGTTAAAAATCCTGATAATTCATTTTCTTCTACTCTTATACAATTTAATTTATGGATCTACTTCTCTTAAAAATGATATTTAACTCACCTTGATTATTAGTGTCCAATAAATTCGTGTCAACAACGAAGAAAAAAATTAGAAGAGGAAAAAAGTAATTGTTAGGGGTGCAAGCAGTGCGAATATGGTATAATTAAAAACATTTACTATTATTATTTATTAATTTTTTGACCATTAATTATGATTGTACCGTTTATCACTTTTTTGATTGTGTGACATTACCAAGTTTCAACCATTTTGATCGGCGGAAATAATTAACCATTGATAAATTTTGATTCAAACTAAATAAATGTTTATCATCATAAAATCCTTATTAAAATAAAAAATTTGATATCACTTAAGCCATATATTTACGTTAAATCAATTGTTAAAAATATATAATAATATCAAATTTTAATTAAATATATAAATAATATTACTTGTTATTCATATTGATCAATATAATTATAATTTTATTTCTAAAAATAAAAATGATAAATCGGTAAAATGGTGGCGGAAAAGGCTTTTGCCACAACCATTTGAAGATAAAAATTGTATAGTTAAATTTACTATTTTTTAAATGGTTTAAAAAAATATTTGGTTATTTTATTTAAATTTAATTTGAAATAAAATGATAAACTCACCGACCAATTACAACCGTATATGAGAGGCAGCCACTAAAAACATTGCTTTATTGGGAAAGACTTACGATTAAGTTTCAAATCCGTGACAAACATCTTCTCAAAAAAATATTCATATTAATAACAATTTTTATCATCACTGAAACCTTTTTTTTGTAGGGATGGTAAATATTTAGCTTTTTGGCTGGCACGTAAATTAGGTGAAAAAATGCCCGTGCTGTGTAACCTGCAAATTCATGAAAATATGATCACCTTACATAATATCTTTCATGAAAGAGTATTGTAAGAAAGTAGAGGCCATATATAAATTAGGTTGTGATGGGTATATCTGTTATGTAGAGATTAAAGAAACTGCAAAGAAAAAGGAAGTGTTCAATATAGATGTCAATTTATGGACCCACCAGAAAAACACTTTGCATTGACTTAAACATAAATTATTTTCCAATGATCATTAACTTCCTTACAACAATATGAAATTTTGTGGTGGCTCTTTTTGTATCAAATGATGATGTGTTGCATATATGAATTATTAGAAATGAACAACTCATGTGTATATATAGGCATTTTCCTTAGCTTGGGTATTTGACATAGTAAATTAAACTTAGGCAACCTCAATTATTGTGTGGTATTCCAAGTACCCTTATCGAAAATTTCATATTTAAGGTTTCGTTGAACGGACTTAATCGGATGGGTCAAATGACGTAAAAATAGGCTTAAATTTGGACCAATTAAATGATGCTCGGAGGGTTTGGTGTGAAAATTATCAAGTATAGGCCAACATAGTAAATAATGCCCATGAATGTTAGACTACAATATTAGGAATAGTATTATGTACAGTAATTTTTCTAAGTCTTGTTTATATGCTTGAAAACTTTAAATGAACATGAGTAAAATAGTAGGATTAGCCAACACTATAGGCTTTATCTAAGTAAAATATCATGTCTAAAACCTATATAGTTGGGCATGTGTGAGCTTGGGGATGGTAGGCATTGACCATGGTATGTCTAAGGCTGGTAGGACCTAAATGACTTGAGAAATTCTTACTAAATTATCCACCCACTAATGGACTTGAAATTTTATAGAGAAGCTACTAGGACATACCCTAAATGCTTAGAGAATTTCATAAAATTTTACCACTCACAATAGTATCAACGAATTTTGTTACCGAAGCTAGGGAATTAGAATCACACCTCTTATTCCTATACACTTACAAAATTCAAACTATCTAACCACATAAATAAATTTTATTTAACTCCAAATTTTACATGTTAACATTAGACAATTAGTAAAACCACTTACAATTTTTACAGATTTTATAAAATTTTTTTAAGGGTTTAATTGGGAGCACAAACACAAAACCTATCCAAGCATACAAAAAACACAACATTCATATATAACGATTAGGATTTTTTTATATGAGCAAACCAAGAGATAAATAAACAAATGTGAAAATGATGGACTTTTTTAGCAACCAACATCAGGTTATAAAAATTGGGGAAATGGGCATTCAAGGCATATGGATCATAAAAGCTGTCATCTTTCACTGGCACCCATACATACTTATACATGTTATATCAAATTTGAAGCTCCCCTTGGTTCGCTAGAGGTAAGGGCTCTTTCCATCTTACTTGTTGTGTGTGTTTGATGCTAAATCCACTTCGGTTGTTTCAAATTTTACATTTTATAATGAATTTTTCCTTGTAACTAATTGATTTAGAAGTAAATAGGTGTTAGTTGCATATATAGAAAATTCATGAGTCATGTGCTAGAAGCTCTTAGTGCTACCCACTCCAAGACATACAACCCTAGGCTTTGATTAGACTTAGATAGTTTGAAGGGAGTTGGAAGAGGCCAAGGAAAGAGAGGAGTGGCCAAGGAGAGAGAAGAGGGATGGAAGATATGAGAAAACGAGTGAAAAAGGGGAAGAAGAGGGTGGTTTTAAAGAAAAAGGGAAAACTCACAGCACAAAAGCATGACTTGATGATATCATAGGTAAAGTGACAACTAAAAAAGTACATGTGTCATACTTGGGGGAAAAACCCAGGTTTTACACAATTATCTTATTCACTTGTCGTTGTTGTGACCTTTGGGTATTATGATTATCATGTGCTGCTGGGTAGTTTATCTTTTGGTTGGGATGTGCAAGTACTATTGGGTATTGTGTTTATCATAGGTTGATGGATTAGGGAGGGGTTTATTTTTATCATATGATAGTGGATGGGGAGGAATATTATCCATGTTGGGATAGAATTAACCTTGTGAGAGGAAAAGGCCGAAACATAATAAGAGAAATAAATTGCCTTGCTATAGTATATAGTAGATAAACGCACCATTATGACTCGATTTGAAGTTGACTCGCACGAAGTAATTTGAGCTTGTATTTGCTCAATTAAACTAGAAATTTAATATCTTGCACAAAAATTAAAATTTTGGCTATTTATGCATAACTTCTCTTGAATATTTTAACTAAATCAATCAATAGTGCTTGAGTAAGTGACAACTTTAAAAAAGATTAAAGATTTTAATATATGATTTAATATATTTTCCATATGCATGCAAAAACATTATGAGAATTGAAATATCTTAGTTCTTAAGAGAAACTTTTAGTGGTAAATAAAATTAAAGAGAAGTTTAAGCAAATAAAAATTGACTTTATTAGCTAGAATATAAGCTCAAAGTCGAATAATTAGCTCTAGTAATCAGATATTTTCAGAACAATGAATACTCGGCCCGACTCGCCAAAATAATGCCCGACCCTTAACTTCTTGGGTGACTCATTGACTCCATGCCGACATGAAGAAACCCAACTTTGAAATGCTCATGGTGAGTCTCTTCATCAGACGTCAATGCTGACAGAAGTTTCTCTAATCAAGCCATAATTAATAATTAATGATAATAAATAATGGCTAACAATAATTGTATGGTTGATCATATAATATATAGAAGTGATTCCTTTCTCTTACAGAGAAGAATCAGAAAAAATACAAAACAAAAGGAGGGGATACGATGGTGATCATACAAATCCAACAAAAATAGTGGCCATGCAAGTAGGGAGAGAGGCAAGGATATCAATCAAGAGTTGATTAGTCACCTAATCTCCTGTCACTAGACACTAAACAAAGAGCCATTAACGTATAATCATTCGTCCTTTTGGTGTTATCAACTGTTTTTATCCACTGTTAATGTATACTTGGAGCTAATTGTGACATAATTTTAATATCGTGAATAGTTTATATAGTGCGTTTGGTTGCATTGTTTTGAAACCATTTATTTTCACACTATAAAGTGACAACGATAGCCGATAGAAAACAAAGCATTAGTAAAGTAGAAAGAGGTAGGTGATGTTTCAAGAAAGCTTATTCACAAAAAGTTAGAAAAAAAAGAGGGCATGATAAATTTTTACAGGGCATTTGATTAAGATTTAATTTTAAAATATGACGTGACAAACTGTAGCAAATAAAAAATGTATCTTGTAAAATATTAAGAAATTGTTTTAAGAAAATTTTATAATTATGTAAGAAAAAAATAGGGCTGAGTCCTCTTTATTTTTTTCTAACACCTCGTCCTTCTTCCTCTTCCTCCGTCAAACATAATTTTATCAATTCTACCACTTTTTATTATTATAATTAAATAAAAATTGTCAACTATTTCAACCAAACAACATGTTAATTAAGCACTATTGAGAAGAACAGACCCCTAGAAGAATGTCAAGCATTGAAATAGATGATCATAATCTTTATCTTAGGTACTGGACCCATTAAGCATTACGACCTCTGCCACTTCTTGTAGAAGTGTGTTACAAAGAAAGGAAATGACGAGTAATGTCCCCTAAAGAAGCCAATCGGCAGATCTTTTTTTCTCTCTCGTATAAGATTTGACATAAACTCTAGAATAGACGAGGCTCTTCTTATTTTATGTTCCCAGTCAATTATTTGCCCAACACACACCTCGAAATAAGAAGCATGCAATTAGAGATGATCCCCATCTCTTTGAATATATTATTTTACCGGGCTTGTAAGACAACTTGGTCCATGACAGTAAAATTTATGATTTGTGAGATATAAAATTAGAAGAGGTACCAAACTATGAATTATGGAAGTTTTGGGTAAAAATAATTGATGAAAGCAGTTGAGAATTAACCAAGCTAAAGGCCATGTTTTTTATATTAACAGGAGAAGAAGACATATCAGGTGCCTAATTCATTAGGTTCCAATACTTAGCCTAAATCTGCCCACGAGGGCTTCATGGCAATAAGCCAAGATTAACTTGGTTCAACTCAGTTCGATCCTCTACTATATTGTAAAAAGACAAGTTGGTCGATAATCTATTAAATCGTAATGAATTGAGTCAAGTTCGGCAAATGAGTACCAAAACGAGCCGAGAACAATTCGCCTCAGCTCAACTCGGAGCTTCCCCGATCATCCTCCCTTGCCATCGTCAATTCACCTCTCAGATCTACGAAGATTTTTATGATCGCCAGAGAAACATCCAAGGTGACACCATGTCGCATGTGACAAATGCAAGACATTAGAGGTGGAGCTTGTACAACCACCCACTAGTAAATACATACACACATATCAAGGATACAAAAACAATATAGAAGACGAAGAAAGTGGCTTTATAAATATACATATACAATGAAATGACAATGCCGGTCAAGTTGAACATGTAAAGACCAGGTGTTTGTTATATATGTTGCATGGGCAGATGGTAGAAGCGTAGATAAAAATGGCCAAATGTAAATCAAGGTTCATTATTGTTGGTAAGAGAAGCGACGGAATACATCACCGCTGGTTACCCCCTTTAAAGGAAAGGTCCTACAAAGGTCCCCTCCTATTAAGACTCTTCACCAAATAGCTTTGTCACCGTCCACTCTTGGGATCATATAATAAGCCCCATCACCCCTTACAACTTGTGTACCACTGCACATTCATTCCTTGTAAGCTATTCCTTCCCTTCAACCATGGGAACGAAAAGAGAGCGCCCTCACGAGCCACCAACCACACATGATTCCCACTCCGTTGCTACTTCTTCGTCTTCTTCTACTTCCTCCTCCTCCTCCGATTCTTGTTGTAATAATTCAAATGTGATCAATCCTACCAATCTTGGGGTGGAGAGCTGCAGGAAGAGTAGTGATGGCAAGCACCCGACCTTTAGGGGGGTGAGGATGCGCAGCTGGGGCAAATGGGTGTCCGAGATTCGAGAGCCGAGGAAGAAGTCGAGAATATGGCTGGGGACCTTCCCCACGCCGGAGATGGCCGCCCGGGCTCACGACGTCGGGGCAATGGCCGTGAAGGGCGAAGGCGCCCACCTTAACTTCCCGGAGCTGGCTCACGAGCTGCCCCGCCCGGTTTCGTCCAGTCCCAAGGACATCCAGGCCGCCGCGGCCAAGGCGGCTACATTAGAGATCAAGTTGTCATCTGCATCCGCCAACTCTCATTCGCCTATTAGGTTGTCAGCCGCCGGCAATAGCCAGCCGGAGGAATCATCGTCCTCATCGTCCATGAATTGCGCATCCTACGACGACGATGAAGCCTTCCTCGACTTGCCGGAGCTGACAAGGTTGGATGCCCATCCCTCCACGTGCTACTCGAGCTCGACGTGGATGCCGGAGGGGATTTTCCGGCTAGATCAGGAACCATTTTTGTGGGAGTTATACTAGGGAGGAAAGCCCATTTCATGCCTCTAATTTTCACCATGCAAGCAACTCGTGTGTTGCTCCCTTCTTCAACACTACGGTACTACACGAACCGGTAATTCGATCGTCCCATCTTTTTGACGTAGGAAGAAGTTGCATATCAAATCAAAGGGGTAAAGGCCTCATGAATATGGTTGGCTCCCCATCTCTTTCATCACCCTTCAATGCTCCCTTCACTTTGTAACAGCTATTCATCTCTTTTCCAACAAGAATTGCACATCTTTTTGTGTTGGGTTTTGCCCTTCAATTCTCCCCAATCCAAGGCAAGTTGATGAGTTAATTGTGGAGGTTGAATCATGAATGTTTTGTATTTCTATACATGAATGAAAAACATTTGTCAATATCCACTATTTTAATCAACCTCATGGCATTTCTTTGTCCATACTGATATGAATTTCTACGAACTCCACCCATCTCATAATGCAGCTCTTCACATTTGGGACATCCAAGTGGCGTCAACTGGGCATAGATAATTACCATGGTCCTACTTGCTTGCTACAAAGGGAAAATCTTGCAGTGATACGGTGATGATGGCATGATGTTCCACACTAACTGTTTTGTAAAGCAAATGGGCAAACATGTAAAGCCTTGCCCTCCGCAAACAGAAGGATCTAGCACCATTATTTTTAGTCCACACTAACTTTGGTGCCTTTATTTTGACAGCTAATAGATAAGGGCATCTTTTATGTGAAAATAGTTGGAAGGCACCTTGGTTCTATACATGGAGACAAGATTATTCGGCACACTTTTTGTTACCAAGTTCGTTTTATCCCAGGTCACCTCATGTGTACGTATATGGCCTGTGGGCGTGCTTTGTTTTTTTAGATGTTCCAGTTTTGCTTAACTTTGTTTGCATACCCACTTATATATATATATATATATATATATATATATATTCACGAATGTGAATATTTAATGCATATTAAGTATAAATGGCATAATTTGTTGGGGTAATAACATTCAAAGTAAGACAACAATAACAAACCAATAAGTGCAAAAGAATCCAGTAATCAAGCAAAATAAAAAGTATTAATAGAAGCAAAAGCCGTGTATAGACCTTCAAAACCCTCTTCCTTATTGCAAAAGGTTTATGGGATAAAGGTTAAAAAAATAGTACACATTAAACGTCTACAGAAAATTTTTTTCAACAGCGCGCGCCTCAAGAAAAAAAAAAAAAAATTAGGACACAAATATAGAGATGATTGGACGGCCAAAAGAGAGCAGCGCCAAAACAAGCACTCACTGCTCATTAGTGATCAAGTGTATATATGCACTAGACCATTAACCACCTGTGGTCCGCTTCCTCATCATTGTCTTGAATATGTTAGGACTTGGGCGTCCCCAATTTTCATGGCCACCAGCTATCTAAATTTATCAATATTATGTATGATAGCTATGCTTCTGAACTTTGATGTAGTATTGATAACTGGTGGGCAAGGGGCGGCCGGCATATGTATTTAAGAGAGCTAGTTGGCTCTTAATTGCATTCCCATTGCCTTTTAATTTGTGTATTAATGTTGTGTTTTTATATTTATATTTAGTTTAATTTTTTAAAAATGACAAGGTGAGAACTTGAGAGTGTATTATGTTGATTCCTCAAAATAATAAATCTCGAGAGTGATAAACTCTCTATTAATAGAGAAAGCCCCCTTAGGAGGCAGAGTGCCCCTCTAGTTCATCTTAGACATTGGCGACTTTCCCTTTTATGGACTTTGTACCGAATAATTCTTTTTGGCCGATTATAGGATGATGCTGAAAAGTAAATCTAATTAGATTTAAGGGAGGATATTGATAAACAAAGTCTAATTTTGATATGATCAAGAATTTTTTTGGTAAATGTAATGTCTCATGATTAAAATATTAAGAGGTAATATTAAATGTGGATGTGGATAGGTGAGATGTACTCAATGTCTATTTATAGGATTTGTATTTTAATGTTAAATTGAGACTTACTTGCTGAGCTCCCTACTTAATTCACTAATACGTTTTGTAGTCTCAATGTAATTTTGTTAAGATCTCTCTTAAAGAAATATGTCATCTTGTCTACATATTTATATTTTTCTATTATCAAATTCTTTAATTTTTATCTAGCAAAAACTACTAACAAGCCCATAGAAGAGAGAAATAAACAATGTGAGATGGAAAAAGCAATGTCAATAAAGACTAAGCATGTGTTGAGCTATTTTTGGGAGAGCATCTATATTTGCATGTGATACATGTGCAAGACAATATTGGAACCATGAAAAAAGAATTTTTTTTCCAAAGCAAACCTTGAAAGAAGTTGATTCTTAACGTAGCTCATGTTGCGAAGATATAGTAGTGCCATTTTTTAGTCACATGAACGACCAAACAATTATCTCTAGGTTTTGTGAAATCGATGCTAATTTGTTGTAGTTATATAAATGAACTAGCTATAGAATCACCCGTTTTGTTTGTGAAGAAGAAAGATGGTTCCTTAAGAATATGTATTGACCAACGTCAAGTGAACCAAGTAGTAAGTAAGAACAAGTATCCATTGCAAAGAATATATCACTTGTTTAATCAATTAAAAATGGTAGGAGTATTTTCTAAGATTAATTCAAAATCTGGATATCATCAGAGTCAAGGAAGATGATGTACCAAGAAATGCTTTTAGAACTCGTTATGGTCACTATAAATTTTTTGTTATGCCTTTTTGGTTAACCAATGCTCCAATTGCTTTTATGGATTTAATAAATCAATTTTTTTCCTAAGTACTTAGATGGGTTTGTAATTGTCTTTGTATATGACATTTAAATCTACTCAGATAATGAAGAACTACATGAAAAGCACTTGACATTGACACTAGAAGTGTTGAGAAAGAATAAACCCTATGTTAAGTTCAGCAAGTGTGACTTTGGATAAAGGAAGTCTTTATTCCTATGTCACAAAATATCAAAAGATGGAGTGGTTATTGATCTATCTAAGGTAGCTACAGTGATGGATATGAAACAACTAAGGAGTGTCACAGAAGTTACGAGTTTTCTTAGACTTGCAGGGTATTACAAAAGATTCATTCAAAAATTTTCTACTATTCTAATTCCTCTAACTTCTTTGATAAAGAAAGATAGAAAATATATATGGGATGTTAAGTGTGAAGAAAGTTTTTAAACTTTAAAGAAGTATTTACCTATAGCTCCTATTATAACACTGCCATAAGGTGTAAAAGGTTTTGTTATTTGTACCGATGCTTCTATTCAAGGCTATAGGTAGTTTTATTGCAACATGGGAAGGTGATTGCATATGCATTTAGACAACTAAAAGTGCATGAAAAAAATTACTCAACCCATGATCTTGAATTGGAAGTGGTGGTTTTTGCACTAAAGGTGGGAAGCAAAGTTTTAAGTATTCCCAGATCATAAAATCTTAAAATATATCTTTACACAACCAGATCTGAATTTGAGGCAAAGAAGACAGTTAGACTCAATCAAAGATTATGATTTTAACATTGTTTATCATCCAAAAAAGACTAATGCAGTTGGTGATGCACTAAGAAGAAATCTATTAGGGCAACTATCTAGTATGATGGCTACTTAATGGAAATTATTAGAGGATATCATAGAAGTAAATATGGTATGTATGCTCAATTCATTAATGACTAATTTGAGTATTTGAACGATCTTGTTGATAAAATCATAGTGGCTCAAGCAAATGATGAATTATTGCAAAGATTTCTTACTTTCTTAGAACAAGTGAAAACAATCAAATGATGGAATCATACGATTTAAAGGTAGACTATGTCTATAATTTAATAAATAACTCAAGAAAGAAATTTTTAATGAGGCACATCACTCTAAGTACATAATTCATCCAGGAATCACAAAAATGTATCAATACACAAAAAGAATGTATTGGTGGCCAGGTATGAAAATGGATGTTGCTAGCTTTGTTTCAAAGTATTTAATTTGTCAATAAGTGAAATTTGAACACCAAAGGCCAGTTTGACAGCTACAACCTCTAGAGATTCCTAAGTGGAAATGGGAGAACTTAACTTGTGATGTTGTAGCTGACTTGTCCAAAACAAAGAAGAATAATGATGTTATTTGAGTGGTGGTGAACCAACTCACAAAAATAGCTTATTTCATTCTAGTTAGGATGTCAATGAGTATGCAACAATTGGTAAAACTTTACACGAACAATATAGTTAGATTGCTTGGTACACTTATATTTATAATGTTTGACAAAGATGCAAAGTTTACATCTAGAATATGGAAAGAATTTCGAGATGCTATGGGCACAAAATTAAAATTTAGTACAACTTTTCTGTAACATCCCAATTTTAGTTCACGTTATGATTGAATTAAAAATATTACGATCAAGTTGAGTCATGTCTAAATCTAATAATCTATAAGACTCGATCAATAAAACAGATTGAAACAACCCGCTTGGCGCTTGGCGTTTCAAGAATAAAAGACATCACTAAATATTTATAAAAATACATCAATATAGATAAAAGTACGAAAGAAAATAATTGTGCTGAGCTTAAGTTTGTGTGATATTTATTTGTTCTCCCACTAAAGCCAACTCAGGATCACAAGACCTACATATATAATATGAAAAATGTCAGTAACAATTATCATTTGTTCGAAAATAGCTAAATATTAAACTAGTAAATGAGAGCTAACTATCATATAAAAGAAATCAATTAAATAACTTCAACTGAACACTTTGAGGGCCACTACTAAGGAGCCATCAAGTTGCAGACCTGATAGCATTCCAAACTAAACTAGTGTAATGTCATTCTCGACAAATGTCTCTCTTAGAATAATTGGTCCCACACATTGGGAAATAACACATATCGTAAGCCCTCTCCAACCTTCGTATAACATCTAACCAATAGCACAATAGTCGAGTACTCTTAGGCAATCACCTTTAGTACCCTTTGATACCACAAACTTAAGGCGCAAAGTTGTCAAGATCACTTAGGAATGGAACAACCATCTTATTGAAAACTTGAAAAAAACTCTCTACGTATGAGACTGCACGGTATACACAAGGTCAATTTCACCAATTCTTTGCTGACTGAAAAATCGATAAAAACTATATATACGATTGGGAAGGGAATCATATAAATAGGTCTGAAGGCAACTTGAAGTGGATTTGAGTTAAAAAATAACTCAAGGGATCTCATCCTTGAGAGTTATTAAATACGAAAGTAAAATACATCTAAATGACCCGTGTTAAGTAGGGTCTGATAAAATAACCACTTAACACATCCTACGATTTGGAAACGAAATCAATGATAGAATATAGTGATAAAATTGAGAAGAGTCCTACCGGACCTGTGGTCCAAGCTCCAAATGTGACGTCTTATTTACAGCGTGCTTGGACTTCGAAACCTACATCAGAACCCAATGCTAGATAAAAGACTAATAATTCTATATCATGCATGATCATGGTGTGCGTTCACATCATCAATAACATCATAATAAAATATAGTGCTAAACAAACCTACAACTAAATACATGACACACAAATTGAGATATAATAAAGAAAATGACTAATAAATAAATAAATACACTCATAGATAAGTAGATACATAATAAATATATGAAAATAAATAATAATTTAATCATAAAAATAATAATATCATTATACTAGATAAGTACACAGTTCAACATGAGTAAATATCAACATATAATTACATTAGTAAACATATAAATAAATAAATAAATAAATATATAATAATTTGATAAATATATAACTAAACAAATATTTAACATTAATTAATCATGCATAGTAATAATAGCATAGCTATCCAATACGAAAATACATAATTACACAAATAAATTATAACATACAATAATATACATTCGAACAAACAAATAGATAGATAGATAAATAAATAAATATATAAGATTTTGTAAACATGAATATGATTAATATTAATAAGTAAATATATCATTAGTAATTATAAATTATCCTATAAATATGCATCACAATCAACAAACATACAAATAATAAAAATGAATAATAATGAATAAATAAATAAATAATTAAATAAAATACATAAAAAATAAATAAAATTAGTCATAATATCTAAGCATACTAAATAACGGGAATATACATCTAAACTAATGTAGAGAGTCTTAAATTATAAAAAATGGTCGAAAAAGGGCTGAAAACCGACGAAAACGTCTAATTAATTCAAACCAGGTGAGTCGAACCTAGTCAACTTGGTTGAATCGAGGTCCTGGGTTGGTTTAGCCTGGACTCGGTTAGCTAGACTGGGTAGGTGGATGAGTCTAGATTGGTGGACGCGGACATAGACACAAACAAGCATATACGGGTGAAGGGGGCAGATGATGCCTATCACCGAAAAACAACAAAAGTGGAGTGGTAGAGTCTGTCGTCAATCGTGATCGATAGAGGGGAGGATGGGTAATATGTTGGCGGTGGTGACCGATGATGTCCGACGCTGGTTGGCCAAAAAACAACCAAAAAGTTGCAAAAACGATGGTGCTAACGTCAGTGATGGATCTTGGTCGATAACTGGTCGCAAGGCAGCCACAATTGAACTGGTTTGGTGGCCGGAGGAGGGCCAAAAACTCGTCGGCGGTGAGCCAAAGTGGCAGCAGTGTTATGGTATAAATCCAAAATAATGAAGAAGGAAAGCAATTTTTTTAAAAAAAGCTTTTTTCTAAAAGGTCCAGATCTTGCCACTAACGGTCGACAATTCGTGGGCCTACTCGAGTCCAACAAGGATATGTAATATACATATATATATATATATATATATATACACACACACACACACATACATACATACACACACATACATATATATACATACATACGAAAAGCTTAGATCGAGTATGTCAAAAGTCAAAACTGACTTAAGGCCTAAAAGTGACTCCATGGATGAAAATTGAGGCAAAAAGGCTAAATGAGACTTAAAACCCTGAATTCAATCGAGTAAAAATTTGTGACTCAAATCAAGATATGCCCATATGGGCAATTCGGTAGTCAAAAATACATATGATGCATCCAAATGAGGATACTCTAAAAAAAACCAAACGGATACTAAATGCTACAACAACCTGGATCTAGCCCTAAAACCCTGGCTAACACAATAAAAATAAATTTGTATACCTTATGTATGTGTTGATAACTCATGCTCTGTTGTAGCATAATTGAAGCTATTATTTGTATATCGGGTATACTCAGCCTCCATGACATGTTCATGTAGTTATAAGAACCCCATACTTATGGTCTAAAAGCTGGTCTTGCTCGAATCGACTCAAAACTGGCCAGAACTGGCAACAATAAATGGGAAAAACCTTAACCAAAAATTGGGGTTTTACATTTTCACCTTCAAACCAACGATTAGTAAGAGAGGACAATTCAAGTAATAAAAGACTCATTGAGATTTTGTGTATTTGATTGGTAAGAAAGCTAGAAAGATCACTTACCAATAGTGGAATTTGCATTCAACAATTGCTACCAATCTACCATAGGTATGGCTCCATTTGAAGCACTCTATAGGAGACCTTGTCGATCACCATCTTGCTGATTGGACAATAAGGATCCCGTTATTCTTGGCCTAGATTTGATTGAAGAAACTACTAAGCAAGTTGAGCTAATTAAGAAGTGAATTAAAGAGGCTCAATATAGTCAAAATTCTTATGTAGATTTAAAAAGAAGGCTACCGGAATTCAAAGAGGGAGAATTAGTTTTCTTGAAAATATCACCAGTTAGAGGGGTTATGAGATTTGAAAAACTTGGTAAACGAAGCCCAATGTATGTTGGACCATTTGAGATTCTTAAAAGAGTACGGGAAGTGACATATCAATTATCTTTACTACCTACATTGATTTCAACATATGATGTATTAAATGTATATATGACGAAGAAGTACGTAGATTGACTACAAAGATCTAGAGATTCAGGAGGACTAAAATTAACTCAATTTGGGTCGGGCGAATTAGGATTAAACAACATAGAATTGAAGTTTATATTTGATGTTTTTATTATTTTTATGAAAGTTGATTTTAAAGAAAAAGGATATAGTGAAATCAATTAAGAACCTATCTTTTTCAATCAAGAATTATTTTAAACTATTAGTGATGATGTAAATAGAGGTGTATAAAGTTTTGTTCAATTCTGAGATGATTTGAAATATTTTTTATAAAAATCTAGTTAAACTAGGAAAGATTATTCCTTCCTTGAGAGCCTTAATGGCAATTTGAGATTTAGACCTTCAAATTAAAAATTATTTTTAAAAAAATGTCAAACAATGTGCTCGGAGGCTAGGTTTCAAATTTTATGAATTTTGGACGTTGTTTAGGTCTCAAGAAATTTTTTTTGAAAAAATATTGTAGCAAGCACGGCGATCAAGCACCTTGAGCAAAGTGCACGAGCACCCATCATTCTGTGAATGCACTTTTGTGGTAGAATGCTTAGCGCCCAAGCGCCCTAAAGCCCAAGTGACTATGATAGCTATGTAATTTTGATTTTTGACTCTTGTTTAATAATGATTAATACTTTAAATGAGTTTGTTTAATGTGTTAATGATGTGACTATGTATGATGGATGAATATGTTATCATTTTTAGATGATGGATGAATGTTCATAACATGTCATGAATACACACGCAAGTAGACTAATTTGGGTAGTGATGTGTATTATTGTGTCATAACTTAGACTAGAAGTAAGTGTTGTTGAGACATTTTGGAGCTTAGAAAGACAACCATTCAAGTCTGTTTAGTTGATATTTTGTAATTCCTCTGATGTTTTTGCATGTCGAACCGTTTAATTGAATCATGATTTAATGTTTTGGCATGTGAAAGAAACTTAATACGGTTAAGTGATATAGATGTTGAAATTGAAACTAAAACATGTTGGTCTTTATATGGTTTCATAAATGGTTAAGACACGGCATAAGCATAATTATAAATAAATTGGAATTGGTTAAACCAACGGGTCATACCAATATAACTTCGAGTATTTATTCTAAGCTAACGCCGGAGTTAAGAGGCTACTATACACACAATGCTTATGATCATAATATGGAGAGATAAATAACGGGTGGTGTGGTCGACCAACTGCACATATCCAAAGAGTTTTGATGCGAACTCAAAAAAT
The DNA here is from genome assembly GCA_032619315.1 of Piper longum. NCBI lineage: Eukaryota > Viridiplantae > Streptophyta > Magnoliopsida > Piperales > Piperaceae > Piper > Piper longum. The sequence goes on along the minus strand of JAVDBV010048506.1, from coordinate 841 downwards.
TACCCATAAGGATGAGAGGATGACACATGTAAAATGTAATTATATAATTGTGATATTTTTCTATACTTGTTTATAAATTGATTGAGGATTATGGAGGAACTCATATCCATAAATTAGTCCATATTGTTATTTAATGACTTAACCTAGATAGATGATGATAGTAAGAACTTATGTTTGGAAATCGACCCGTAGATATAAGTAGATAAATGACATTTAGGACCAAGGACATGTAAGAATCATGTCTAGAAATCAGTTCTAAAGTTGATATTAAATTAATTAAATGATGTATGGTTGATCTAATGATGATATAATTTAATAATCCATATTGTTAATGTTTGAAATTGATTAATATATGATTATATTGTTGGTATTTGAAGTTGATTATTTTATGCCACAAATTACTTGCAATTAACCATACTTTTTCTTATAATTGGTTACTATATGTGTAAGCCAGACTTATTTTGGTACTGAGCAAATAATTTATATTTTTTGCAGGAGATTCAAGCTAATCGATAAGATAGAGGAATAAACCCTTAGAGTTTTATTTACTGTCATTTGCATTATTAGTTAAACTTATTACATATAGTAAAATTATTTTTTTATGATTTGGAACAGTCTTGGATATATTATTATATTGATGGACTTGTTATTAATATATATTGTGGATATTAACAATGGTAGGTGCTTATATTTTAAATATTAATTTGTAGTCATGATATACTTTTGTTATGTTTAATTATTTTATTTAGTAACGGTCCGGTCTTCAAATTATTATTAATATAAAAAGGGTGGGTCGTTATGAAGTTGGTATATATATATATATATATATATATACCAACTT